>WOFM01000331.1:31889-219389 GCA_011428145.1 Ericerus pela
CTGATAGGGCTTTTTAGCGTAATATATTTCGCAAATAATTTATCATCATTGACATTATGATTCGTCGCACCTGAATCAAGCTTAAATTCTATGTTTCCACTCGTTTCCGTGACGTAAATATTCCCGACATTACTAATAAACAAAATTGATTCATCATTTTTCGATTTATTATTATTATTACCGCGATCGATGTTTGTATTTTGCGAGAAATTCGCTTTCGGATTTCTGCAAAATCGCACATGTCTGAACTTTTGACAATTAAAACTTTTTATTTTATTTTGCATATTATTATACATAATATTTTGCGTATTATTCGACGTGTTACTAGACGTAACGGAGCTACTAACATTTTTAGCGCGACAATTTTTACAAATATGGCCGATTTTTCCGCATCCAAAGCATTTAATTATTTTAGACGAATTCCTATTATCGATGTTTCCACGATCGAATCGACCGGTGACCAAAGCGGATTCGGATTCTAACTTAATGGCGGTAGACAAAGTACCTTTTTGTTTCGCGAACTCATTTAATAATTTTAATTTTACTTGTTCCAAATCAGGATCGAATTTGTTCTCAAGGATCGATACTACGACATTGTAAGTCTGTGGCAATGACATCAGAAGTTGTTCTACGATGTCTTGTTGCGTTAACGATACATCAGCAGCCTTCAACTCAACAACCAATTCCTCAAAACAGCAAAGATGCTCCTCCATATTTCCATTCTCTTTCAAACCCAATTCCATCCATTGTCTTTTGAGCATGATTCTGCTTGCCATTCCTGACTTCAAATACACACGATCAAGCTTTTCAATAATTTCAAACGGTTCAACAGCATCCTGTGCATATGATAAATGTGAATCTTCTAAAAAACAAACTATCATTGCACTACACTTATCTGCTTTTCTCTGGTAATCCTTTCCAATTTCATGAGCTGTTTCACGTCTCAGCAACTGAGCAAAGCCTTCGCCACGAATTGTCATGAACAAACGAAAATGCCAACCATCATAATGGGGTACTGGACATGATTTTCAGTAAACATATTTTCAAATTCTTTAAAAAAAATAAAAAATATCAGTGAAAACAGCATTAAAATTGGTTGGATAGAATGGGAGAAAATGAATGGTAAATTTGAGTTGTCAAAAAACGTTGTGATATTTTTTGAGCAGTGGGTGTAATGTCATAGAATTGACACATCAGCAAACTTTTCACGTCTTTCACAGGTTTCTCATTCATTCATTCCTTACTCTCCTGTGTTTGTACAATGGTTTAGTTAAGCTCATCAATTTAGAAAGTTCATGGTGACTGTGAGGGAGGGGATAAAGGGATGTGCACTTGCACCCCTGACTCCCTTATTTATAGACTAATTCAAAACATTGAAAAACAATAAAAACTAAGAAAATCAAAAACCAATTATTCCTTATTTGTTTTTATATTAGAGCACAGCCTTAGAAAAAATTTTTGGTGGTGCCTGAGGAGTTATTTACTTTGAGAGTTGAGTTCATATTTGCAACCCATTTTTAGATTTAACCCTTCATTTAGCCCCCTGTAGCCCAAGAAATGGAATTAAGATAATATTCTTGGATATTATTGAATGATACATCGATAATATAGTTTTTTGAGGCTCTGAGTTTACATTTATAATCCATTTTTAGATTGAACTCCTCCTTGGCCCCCTGTGACCCCAAACAGGGGGTTAAGATAATATTTTTTGATATTATTGAGTAATATATCATTAATAAAGTTTTTTGAGGTGCTGGGTTTAGATTTTCAATCCATTTTTTATCAAACCCCTTATTGAGCCCCCTGTGACCCCAAACAGGGGGTTGAGATACTATGCTTAGATATTATTGAGTGATATATCATTAATAATATTTTTTGAGGTGCTGAGTTTAGATTTGCAATCCATTTTTTTGATCAAATCCATTATTAAGCCCCCTGTGACCCTAAACAGGGGGTTCAAATAAAATTCTTAGATATTATTGAGTGATACACAATAAATAATATTTTTTGAGGCACTGAGATTATATTTACAATCCATTTTTAGATAGAACCACTTTTTTTCTTCCTGTGGCCCCAAAAAAGGGATTGCAATTATATTTTCACTTATTATTGAGTGATTTATTAGGTATTGGATGCCCATGTTTTTTGAGACCAACAAAAAACAACAAAATTCAGTAAAACCACTTGCCCAGCTTACTTGTAAGAAAAATAAGATTTTTTTATTTGTACTCAGAAACTTGTAAAACATTATAAACAATATATCACACAATAAAATGTGACAAGTCAAAATTAGCTACTTATATCTGAACCACTTTGGATCACATTAAAAGGAGTTGAATGAAGAAATACATGTCAAAATAAAACTTCAAGTCTAAAAAAATTACCAATAATGTATAACACAATATAATAGAGAAATTCAAAATTAGCCTCTTTCAGAGCTCCTGTGGGATCACATAATGGGTAAAATTAAGAAATTACGTCAAATTCAAAATCAGCAGCTAAAAAACTATTACGAATGATGTATTACACTACAAAATATAAAAAATCAAAATTTCCCCTTGGGCGACAAAAATGAATCAAATGAATAAAATAATGTCAAATTTGAACTTGTTGCCTCAAGAAACATTACAAATGAGGTATTACATAATAATATGTAAAAAAACAAAATTGGGCATTTTTATGATCCCTTAAGGTCAAAAAATTGATCAAATTGAAAAATTATAGACAAATTTGAACTCAGTACCTCAAGAAACATTACAAATGATGTATTACATACTAAAATGTAAAAAAACAAAATTGGGCCCTTTTATGAGTCCCTTTGGGTCAACATATTGATCAAATTAAAAAACTGAAGGTCCAGTTTGAACTCAGTTCCTCAAAAAATATTTTTTTAAAGCATAAACAAACAATATTATACCACCTTTGTGTTGAGTTGGATAATTTCAGTGTATATATGTTGAAAGTTCTAAGAAAATGAATTTTTGGCCCATATCTGCTGCCCCTTTCTTATTTTTGGGACTTCAAAAAAAAAAAAAATTAGATGTGATACTGAAGCACCCTCATACCAATTTTCAACCTTCTACCTCAGTGGGAAGTACAAAAAATAAATACAGATAGAAATCCAAAGTTATTGAATCTTATTTACTTAGGTGATAATTTAGACTTTGAGCTTTCTGTGCCAAAAGTTTTCTTGGGTCCTGAAATGAAATGTGCGCCCACCCTTGCTTCAAAGTCATTTTTTAAAGTCAATTTTGTTCAGTAAATTTTCACCAAAAACCTACTTACAAATGAAGTATTAATGAGATGTATTGAAACCAGCAACCTCTGATAATGCAAAATACAAAGATGTCAATTCTATGACATCACAACAACAGGGTGCTCATCGAGGTACTGTTTTTGGTGCAGCGCAACTTTGACATCTTATATCTTCCATTCTATTTAATATTTTTCAAAAAAAATTTCAGAACCTTCATTCACAGGCTTTAGACTATCTCTCCCATTAATTTCAAGTAATTCTGAGAGTCATGTCCGGTACCCTATTGTGTCCACTAAATCTGCCAACACCACCGCTACGTTCTAGCGCATTCAGCTTCTGAAAGAAAGACTGGGACTCTTCCATAATTTAAAAGAGCTTCACAAAGGAACACCAAATCATAAAACGGACATGAACATCGAAGGCGTGCTCAAACAAAAGATCACTGACTTTGTACAAACATGAAAAGTTCTCTTTGAAGCATTTGCCAAGAGGAGAACATAATTTAGTAAAAAAAAATGAATAAATATTAAAACAAATACATTTTACCGGAACATAGCACTGGGCCCATAACCTGTTGGTTATGTAGAGTTAAAACGCAATGGAAAAATTGGTAAAACACAAAATATACGAGAAGTTTACTCAGACCAAATTTTATTAGGTCCGTCCATGATGGACACGAAATTCGAAGTACAGAACAAACTATCATCAATGATTATCACATAAAAAGAGCTGTAAATAACTAGGTTCCGAGAACCAAGAACCGAATACAAAACGAACAGGTTCTACACCTAGAGATAGGCAAGTTTGATCAAATCAACAACGAAGTACCCCAAACTCTACACTGCAACCAATCAGAATTGAAAATTGGTGTAAAAGTGAGGTACTTTGTACGCCAATGTTTATAAACAAATGTACTTAACGAGATTTTCCTCCAATCAGATATTTAAAGACTCGCTTTCTATAGATTGGACACCGAAACTGCCCATGTGTCGTCTCCATTATATATATATATATATATCCTCGATTACACTTGGTGTGGTATTAGTCCCCTGGGTTTGCGGTGGGTACATTTTTGATTTCATGACCTCTGCAAAATTTTGGCACCAATAACTCATCATTATAATAAAAGCAAGTGTGACTTTGAAGATGGAAATTTCACTCCTGGTACACTTTCTATAAAAATAACAGTACCTCGGAGGTACACCTAAATTAACAGAAATTTCTTATTATTTTTGAAATAGGAAAATTACAGTCTGCTAGAACACGTTTCTATAATTTTTTTTGTAGAAATTTTACCAGAATTATAATAAAAAGGGCTATCCAAACAAACCTATTGTTAGTTATTTTTTATTTCTGTTTCCATCATTTTGGTTTCCACTTCCATTATATTTCTCAGTTTTATTGAAAATTTTCATTTAATTTCAGTTTCTATTAAAAAAAAATTTTCAGTGTTTAAAATGTTCTAAAATGGTAGTCACATGAAGCATATTTACTAGCTTCCAGTTAGCCATTTTTATAGCATAACATCATGTGACCAGCTATCTGTCTCCTACTTGCTCAAGTTGATCCTGTTCAACATTATTGCGTAGTAGTGGCCGGTTCAGTGGAGGCTAGTAAACCAGGGATTGAGAAATAGAAACAGAATTTTTTTGGAAACAGAAATCATATTTTTTTGCACTAGAAACTGAAATAAACGAAAACACTAAAATTTTGAAATCAAAACCGAATCAGAAACAGTCAACTCATTATTTTCAAGGCTAATAATGGTAATGTAATAGAAACCAGATGTTGAATCATTTCCATTTTCATTTTTTATCAGATCAAGTTTTGATGTGGGGGAAAAATTTGAAACAATATTTATATTTTTAGGGAAATATCAAAAAAATATCATAGTTTGTGGGAAATATCAATATATCGTTATTTGAACAAGATTTGGAAAATTTAAAAGTAGGGAATTTTTTTTTTAAATGGAAACAGAAAGGGAATTTGAATAAAAAATGTTGGTAAAATCTGGAGGTGTAATGAAAATGGAAATAATTAATATAATTAATATTAGTAACATTATGATAAATTTCAGAAACTCAACTAATGAAAAAACAGTGTTTCTCAATCCCTGTTGTAAACAAGCCTCATTTCCGACTAATTCGTATAATTGTGAAGGGGTGAACCTGAAGAAAAGTGGATGGACAGCAAAATTTTTTGATCAAAAATCCAAAAAAAAGAGAAAACACCTCACACAGCATTAGAAATGAAAAGGCAAATAAAATTATTTTAAAAGGTAACAAAATTGGTAAATATTGGTGGTTTACTTTTGATCTAGTAAATAGAAAAGAAACTTATTTGACACAAAAAGAAGGAGAATCCTCAGATGAATCTGTAATAGATGAAAATATTAGAATTAAAAATAAAGGTAAAAATGATCACTGTTATGCTAAAATCAAAGATGTTTGGTCAGAAAGCAAAAATGAGATAGAAATTTTAGATCATAATTATAATCAAGGAATTAGAGGTAACAAAACGTTAAAATCTGATCAAAAACTTCTTGAATATCTTGATTTAGGTGCTGATGTAACAATAGATGAACTTGAAATCCTAAAAATGCTTTGTGAAAATTTGGTCAAAAAGAAACTGGGATATTATACCATTTGAGATTAGGTCATGCTTCAATGAGTTATCTCAAAAAGGCATCTGACACTTATGATTGTTTGAAAAATGTTGATTTTGATGTTGAATTACAAGAATATGAAATCTGTAGACTAGCCAAAATTAGAAAATCTCCCCATAAGTCAATTAGAGAAATAGCAGATAAGCCACTTTTTAAAGTAAATAGTGATTTGATGGGTCCTATAAAACCAATTGGCATTATAAATAAAAGCGCATATGTAGTGACATTTACAGATAATTTTTCTAGATATACGATGACATTTAATATGGTAAATAAATCCGAAGTAGGCAAAGCATTTAGAGAATTTATCGACACAATGAGGGCAAATTTGGTTGATAGAAAAGCAAAAATTTTCTATCTACGAATTGATGGTGGTAGAGAGTATCTAACAGCTGACATGAAAATAATTATAAAAGAAGAAGGGATAGTTTTAGAAGTCACACCCCCAGACACACCAGAATTAAATGGTACAGCCAAAAGATTCAATCTTACGGTAATAGAGAAAACAAAGGCATTAATGTTAGATAGTGGTCTACCACTCAAATTTTGGGAACTAGCTTTCCAACAAGTAACTCATATACAAATAGATTACCCCATAAAAGACTAAAAATGAAAACACCATATGAAATGTTGAGAAACAGAAAACCTAAAATAGATTATATAAATAGATTCCGTTGTATTGATATTTGGAAAATTCCACACGCCAAAACTTTGACTTCAAAATTTTCAGAAGATGGGGATAGATGCATTCTAGTTGGGTCTAATCCTCAGTCTTGGTTACTTTTGAAATCCAAATGTGGAAAATTGATAAAATCTAGTTATGTCACATTTTTAGAGTCAGTCACTTTTAAAGATAAATACCCTAGAAACTTTTTCAAAAAAGAAGGTTTACCCAAAATAGAACTAATTAATTGGAACAATATAGAAGATGATACTCAAGTAAATTTATCAGATGGAATACCAGAAAAATTTTTAAAAGAGCCCGAATTTGAAAAAATCTTAAAAGCAAATAAAAATAAAAATAAAATCCATAAAACTAGTAAACGTAATAAAAGAAATAAAAATCTGAAAGATTGTAATTACTCCTCGAGTGAATAATCGATTGAAAATACCGATTCAGAGGGAGAAGTTGAAACTGAAGTTTCAGAGAAAACAAAAATAGCTACGGAAAGAGAGAATCAATATTTTGCAATGATGTGTGTGGGGACTCTCCCATATGAGGTATAGGGGCTCAGACCCCTTGACAACAGTTGCCGCCCCAAAGGGCAGGCAAACAATCGTCCTTGTGACGTTAAGCACACAAAATACATTCGATTGTAATTACCTGTATGTACTTGCAGGTAATGTACGAGTACCAAATTGTGACAAAATAGGATGATGTCACAATTCGTACACGAACCGGCCAGCCGTCTCTTATCTCGATAGGGGATGATGCGACCTGGCTGCCCTCACCAACGTACGTATTATCTTACATACGTGTGTTTGTGTGCATGCAAATAAGCCGTATATAAACCACCCGAACCGGCTCTAAAATCGCCAGTGTTTGCCTTGGTTTTGGCTTACCCGTACTTATGTACGAAGTGGTTGAACACGCTTAAATTCTGTTGAATATCCTTCTGGTGAGAATATCTCTCACGACAAGGTATTCCACAGTGGTGACCCCGACGTGATTTTTGGCTACATCGTGAGGTGTTCTTAGGTGCGTTGCGCTTTTACAAAATTTGGCACGGTGGGCTGGCAAGAAACTCGCTTGCTTGGCAAATATAAAAATTTTTTTGCAGACTAAGACACCTTTTTAGGTTGTCGAAGTAGAGTCTGCTGAAGTGGGAATTTATACCCCTCTCCTTAAAATATATAAACAAGGAGAAACCAGACAGTAACCCTGGAGGAAGAAGGTTGGACTCATCCCCCAACCCCCCGACTACGACTCGACACTCTAAGAATTTACCAAATACTGAAGAAAGCCCTCAACACCCAGAATTAGCACGACTGGGAGCTGCAATAAATAAAGATCAATTAGCAGTAAAAACGTTGAGAAGTGGTCGAACTTTTAGCCAAAGTTCAGACCCAAAAGCACCTGTCCTACAAACACATCAGAAAGACATAGCAATGGTCACACCACCCAGTGGAAATGAAAACCCACAACCCTCGCAAGGAGGAAGTGCTCAGCCACGGCTGACGCCTGAAGTCTTGGCACAAATTATGCAGCTTTTGCAGCTACAGCCAGGACAGTACCCCAACTTCTACAGACGAAGTATAGAGATCCCAGAATTTCTGTCCAATGAGGTAGAATTATGGTTGACCCTATTAGAAGGCAGGTTCAAGATGGAGAATATAACCCTGAAACAGAGGTATCTACACATATGTGGAGGCATGCCCCCACAGATAATCTGCCACATTCCAGACATCATGGAATGCCCTTTGACAGAAGAGGACAAATATGCCTGGTTTGTCAAGAAGATAAGAAATGTGTTTGGTAAAACTACAAACCAAATCATTGACGATGTGATGGGTGGTATGAAGATGGGGGACAACAAACCCTCAATCTTCATGGCAAAATTGAGGCAGAAAGTGGATAATATCGTAGCCCCTTCTGTCATAGGCAATCTAATTTGCAAAAAACTTCCCCAAAGTGTTGTGCAATGCCTAGCTGCCATAGGTTTGACTGTGATAAACACATCCGCAGACTTGGACTTCCTTGCGAAATCCGCAGATAATGCGCTCGAATACACCAGGTCAAAGCCTGTGGTCAGTGCAGTATCTGCAGAGACTGGAGAGATCGCTCAACTTCGAGCTCAAATAGCTCAGTTGACTGATGAAGTAAAAAGGAACAAAGGCCAAAGCTCCACGAAATCCAATAGTAGATCTAAAAGTAGAAGCAACAACAACAACAGTGGCAATAGCAAAGGACGACAGTCCCAGTTCAGAAACCGCAGATCTAGTTCCAGTAACAGGGGTTAGAGTTCAACTCCCCCGAGAACATCATCTCCTAAAAACCAGTCTCAAAATTGGGATGATAAAAGTTGCTTTTTCCATAACAGGTTTGGCGCAGAGGCCACCAAATGTAACAATAGATGCAGATGGTGGGGCAAATCCTATACCAAGGAGGCGTCAAACTAGAATGAGGGGCCATCTATGCGGCCGAAGACCCCTCGGAAAAATACTCATGCCACCTGTTCATTAAGGACAGGACAAACAGGAGAAGGTACTTAATTGACTCGGGAGCAGACCTGAGCATATTGCCAGTCAACAAAACCCAAAAAGTACTCCCTCCAAAATATTATCTCCGTACTGTGAATGGTCAAAACCTTCCAACTTACAGACTAGAAACCAGCAAAGTTGACATCGGACTCAAGAAAATCATGACGTGGTCCTTCACGGTTGCAGATGTTCCAAACCCGATCCTGGGTGCAGATTTCCTTGCACATTTTGACCTGATCATTGACCTCAAAAACAGCAAATTGATCGATAGTGAATCTAAACATTGTGTGGATGGCAAAATGCTAGCTTATAGACTGGACACAAATATATCTAGCTGTACCAAAGTCGACAGACAACTCTTACGGATCCTGTCTGACTATCCTGGGGTCACTTAACCATCAATTTGCAGGCATCCAACCTATAAACATGACACTGTTCATTACATAGAGACTAAAGGACCACCTTGCCATGCTAGAGCACGAAGGTTACTGCCTGACAAACTCAAAGTGGCACGAGAGTACTTCCATCACATCGTCGAGGAGGGCGTATGTCACCCCTTGAAAAGCTCATGGAGCTACCCTATCCACATGACCAAAAAAGCAAGTGGAGAATGGCGAATTGTTGGATACTACAGGGCCTTAAATGCCAAAACAGTTCCTGATCGCTACCCAGTCCCCAATATAATGGGGCTTCAACGCGAATATGAAGGGTAAAACGATGTTCACCAAAATAGACATCAACTGGGCATTCCACCAAATTCCTATGGCTGACCAGGACGTACCAAAGACAGCGGTTATAACCCCCTTTGGACTATTCGAATACCTTTGAATGCCGTTTGGACTTCGCAACTCAGCACAAACTTTCCAGAGATTTATCAATGGACTGTTTAGGGGATTGCCATTTGCATATGCATACTTGGATGATATTTGCATTTGCTCTGAAGGGGGTGAGCATCAGCACGAGGAGAATGTAAGAGCCGTCATACAGCGTATACACGCTGCCGGGCTTACTATCAACTTCTATAGACGTTGCATGAAGAATGCAGCAGCCAAACAAAGTAAGCTGTTTGCATTAATTAAGACAAGTAAAAAGAAAGACAAAACTCCAATCGAATGGAATGAAGAAGCCGAACAGGCCTTTAAGAAAATTAAAGATACACTGGCAAATGCAACTCTATTGGCTCATCCAGACAAAAGTCTGTTGTTATGCGTGAGTACTGATGCATCTGATTTTGCTATTGGTGCAACCCTGTACCAATTGGATAAAGACAACAAGAGGTTATCGCTAGCTTTCTTCTCCAGGAAGCTCTCAAAAACAGAAAAGAATTATAGCACATACGATAGGGAATTGCTCGGAATTTTTGCTGCGTTGAAGCATTTCAGGCACCAATTAGAGAGTAGATGTTTTTCTGTGTATACTGACCATAAACCCCTAACATATGCCTTCACACAAAAAGCAGATTGGCATTGCCGAGAAGAGTGCGACAATTAGACTATATTGGTCAATTGACTACCGACATTCAGTATATAAGTGGAGAACTTAACACTCCAGCTGATGCCTTGAGTAGAATCGAAGCTATCTCAGGTCCTGTCCAATTACCTTATGCTGAAATAGCTAAAGCACAGCTTAAGGATGCAGATTGCAAGAGCTGTTATCGAACGATGATACTACTCTCAAATTGAGACAGCGAAAAATTCCCGGTACTGATGTTTTATTAACATGTGACAACAGTACAGGTAAGAATAGGCCATTTCTACCGGTAAAATATCGCAGGTTGGCTTTCAACAGTGTACATAATCTGTCACATGCTGGGCCAAAATGTAGTGCTAATATGAATTCGGCAAGGTTTGTATGGCCACGAATGAAGTCTGACTGCAACAAATGGGCTCGCAGTTGGCTGAACTGTCAAGAATCCAAAGTAGGAAGACACACTCGCTCACCCCTCAAATCCTTCAAACAAACAGAGCGGTTTAAAACAGTACATATGGACTTGGTAGGCCCATTGCCACCATCTCAAGGACACAGATACTTGTTGACGATAATAGACAGGGCAACACGATGGCCAGAAGCAATCCCTCTACATGAAATGTCAGCTCCTACAGTAGCTGCAAGGTTATACAATACCTGGATTGCGAGGTATGGCGTACCAGAAGTCATAGTTACAGACCAAGGTCGCCAATTCGAGAGCTTGCCCTTTAAAGAGCTGTCTAATAAGCTTGGTGTTCAACACAGTCATACTACAGCCTACCATCCTCAAGCCAATGGCAAAATAGAGAGATGGCATAGAGCCCTCAAAGCCTCTATCATGTCCCATGATACCAAGAGATGGGTAGAAGTACTTCCTACCATCCTCTTAGGCCTTCGATCTGCCCTACAAACCGATACAGGTCATTCTGCAGCGCAATTAGCGTTTGGCAAAAAGCTATGCCTTCCAGGGGACTTCTTCACAAAATCAAAGGAAGTTAGCCCCGAAATTATGGTACAAAATATAAGAAATGATGCCAACAATTTTCTTGAACAGGCAGCTTGCCATGGTCAGCCCAAGATTTACGTCTCGAAACACTTGGCCAATACCTCACATGTATTTGTTAGAGACGAAAAAATGTGATCTGCGCTGGAGAAACCATACGCCAGTCCTTACAAAGTAGTATCACGAGATGAGAAAAACTTTGTGATACTCATTGCAGGCGAACCTCGAACAATTTCAATCGACAGATTGAAGCCTGCATACATGGTAAGCGACGACAAAAGAATAAAGAGGATACCAAGGGAGAACATAGAAAATATCCAGACAGATTCCCAAACAAATACAGAAGAATCTGTCGAAAAATGTGAAACAACAAATTCACAAATCGAGAAAACACCAAAAATAAAAAAGTCTGTGAAGTTTTCGGACGATGTTATTACCAAAACATTTGATCTCGAAGCCCCCATATGCCCACGAAAAAGAGGCAGGCCCTTAGGCAGTAAAAAACATAAAAATTCCCACCCTCCTTGCATGTCTGAGAGGTTAATGCGAAGAAAATAAAATTTACTCCCGAAAAAGTAATATCCACTACGTAAGTTGAAACCCGCTAAAAAATATGCGACAAAAATCGGAACTCTGTGAGACAAAAGAAACTCCGGAGATAAGCAAACGAGGAATGCCAACAAAAAGAAAAGGACAGGAATAACGATACGGAAATAAACATCGCAACATGCATTTACCGTTAAATACAAAGATAATCTCAACGTCGTGACGTCACAAACGGAGATTCCTTTGTAATAAAATTTGAAAATAATATTCTATGAGTTTATTTCAGGCATAACTCTGCTTAAACCAATCAGAACTTAACTGGAAAACTTGCATACGGCCGAGAATTTTAAGCGCTATCCCCTCTACATGCTGATAAGAAGATGTGAAAATAATGAAACGAAACTGTAATGGTAAATTGAAAATAGCAGTAAATTCACCCATTTCAGAACTGTCTTAGCTCTCAGACGTGTTTTCTGAACGATATTTTTGGCTCACCGTTTTCCTTACAACCATTCCAATGTTGCTACCAACCCGAATCTTCCACAACACGAGCAAGAACCTAGAAGTTCCGAAAGTTGCCAAGAATACTGGGCAAATTCCGGAACAGAAGTCGGAACTTGATCGGATTGAGGAGGAACTCCTGATTGACACAGCACCAGCCGTGGAGAGTATTCTCGCGGAGATGACAACTCCGCTTCTACCAGTCATCTCTCCTCCCCAGACTCCACCGGAACCGACTCCGACAATGGAACCCCCGACGCCAGAGCAGAAGCCAACGGAGACCAGGGAACCGATGAGATTTCTATTCACGGCAGAGAGGGCAGCCAATGAAAAGGCGAAGATGGCCACCTTGGCAGCAGGGAATTCAAACTCCCTGATGCTAAGGCAGCCACACTTCAAATGTCTGCTGCCCCCTCACTCCTGCTGTCATCCCTATGCCTTCACCAAAAACCAACCACCAAGGCATAGGGGAGGGGACAGCCGGGAAAACTACTTGGCCCAAGCACAGGCTTGTAAGGAATCTTACAAGTGTGTCGGGGCCGCAGTAGGTAGTGCCCTGCCAAAGTGGGAGGCTGATCAAAAATGGCATTAATCCCGCACGTCCCCCCAGGCCTTGCGCATTTTGATCATTTTGCAGCGTAAAAACTGGGGGGAGTAGCTGTGGGGACTCTCCCATATGAGGTATAGGGGCTCAGACCCCTTGACCACAGTCGCTGCCACAAAGGGCAGGCAAACAATCGTCCTTGTGACGTTAAACACACAAAATACGTTTGATCGTAATTACCTGTACGTACTTGCAGATAATGTACGAGTACCAAATTGTGACACAATAGGATGATGTCACTATTCGTACACGAACCAGCCAGCCATCTCTTATCTTGATAGGGGATGATGCGACCTGGCCGCCCTCACTGACGTACGTATTATCTTACGTACATGTGTTTGTGTGCGTGCAAATAAGCCGTATATAAACCACCCGAACCGGCTCTAAAATCGCCAGTGTTCACCTTGATTTTGGCTTACCCGTACTTATGAACGAAGTGGTTGAACACGCTTAAATTCTGTTGAATTTCCTTCTGGTGAGAATATCTCTCACGACAAGGTACTCCACAATGTGTGAGATAAATAAAGTCCCAAAAACATTTAAAGATGTACTTGAAAGTGAAGAAAAAGATAAATGGATTGAAGCAATTGATTGTGAGATAATGTCATTAATAGAAAGCAAGACATGGAAATATGTTAAGAAACCAGAAAATAAGAAAATAATGGAATCAAGGTGGATATTTGTAAAGAAATTAGAACCAGGAGGTGTATACAGGTTTAAAGCCAGATTAGTAGCGAAAGGATTTCAAGATCATAATATATATGATCTATCAGAATTGTATGCACCAACTATAGGTTTGTCACAGATACGTATGTTTTTAAGCATTGTCAATAAATTAGGATGGAAAGTAATTCAGTTAGATGTCATAGTAGCTTTTCTTTATAGTAAATTTGATAGAAAAATATACTTGAAGATTCCAGAGGGAGTCAACATATCTGAGAAATTTAGACAAAATAATGCGTGTGAATTAAAGAAAGCTCTCTATGGTTTGAAAGTAAGTCCTAAAAGATGGTACTTGAAATTTAAATAAACGATGAAAGAAATGAACTTTACACTGTATGAAGGAGAAGCATGTATATTTTACTGGTGTAAAGGAGGAAATATGGTAACTTTAGTACAGTACGTTGATGATATATTAATTTTAGGAAATAATGATGAGAAAATGTTTGAAACACAAGTTGAAATTAGTAAAACTTTTAGGATGAAAGTATTGGGAGAACCCAGAAAATATCTTGGTATAGACAGAAAGGAACTTTAAAAATAAAACAATAACTCTATCCCAAACCAACTTTATCAAGTCACTCTTAAAGAAATTTAAAATAGATCATACCAAAGGTAGTGATAACCCAATGATGATAAACCAAGCAATTAAAAAGACATCTACAGACATAAAAATAGAATCAAAATTAGATCTAACTAAAAAGATACCTTATAGGGAAGCAGTAGGAGCTTTATTATATTTAGCTTTAAGTACTAGACCCGATATAACATTTGTGATAAATGTATTGACAAGAAAATGTCACAACTTTAATGTCTTAGATTAGCAAAGAGTAGAGAAAGTTTTAAAATATTTAGCTAGAATTAAAGATCATAAATTAGTATATAGAGGAAATGACAATGAACTAGTAAGTTTTCATGATGCATCATTAGGAATATATGATCCTGATGGTATATCAACAATGGGTTACGTAATATTTTTATTTGGTGATGCTGTTTCCTGGAGAACTAATAAACAGAAAATAGTGGCAACATCATCTATGGAGGCTGAATATATAGCATTAAGTAGAACAACTAAAGAACTAGTTCATATGAAACATTTATTTAGACTAATTACAAAATGAGAAATAACGCCAATAATTTTCAAAGATAATCAAGCAGCCATTAAAGCAGCTAAATCAGATGCTTCAAAAGCATTAAGACATTTAGTGAAACTAAAGTATCATTATTTAAGAACTGCTTGTCAAGAAAAAGAAATAGAAATAATTTGGGTACCAACAAAAGAACAAATAGGAGACTTATTTACAAAGGCATTACCTAAACCATTATTTCAAAAATTTAGAAAAGAAATACTTAATTACGAAGAAATAAATAATGGTGATGAACATTAATAAAATTGTATTTGTTACAGCACTGTCACAAAAATCGGAGTAAAATTAGACACTGACGAAAAGAAGAATTCAGATACCTTGTAAATAATTTTGAGTTACTCAATGAAAGTTTCTGATTTTTGATATGTTGATTTTTGGATATATAGAGAGTAAGTTTTTCTGGTTTGTTACTTAAAAGTCAATTATGTTTGTGATTTTTATGTTAAGTGAATTTGTGATATTTGAAGTCATTAATTTTATAAAAGTAATTAAATACTTTCAAATTTGAAGACAAATGAAACCAAAAAGACATTCAGTTTGATGACAGATCAATCCTATATTTATTAGACACTAGAATTAAGTTGACAAAGTTATTTAGTATTATTTTGTTTATTGTTGTTATTCCTAGATCTGTCATTTATTAATTAAGACATTTATTTTGTTGTCATATATTTTATTAAAATTACATGACATTAATTGCTGAACTACGATGTTAAACTTATTTACTTTCACAGCAATAAGAGGGAGTGTTGGAATGGTATCACAGGTAGTGTTACGAGAAAGTAAACTTGAAAGAATTAGAACTTATTATGAGAACTAAATCTTATATAATACAGATGCAGAACCTATCGATGTTATATTAATACATAACATCGATATGTACAACTAGTTCCAGAAAATTCCATGAAGAACTATTCCAGTATACTCCGCCAAGTTAGTTCTATACTCGTCGAAACTTCTTGTATAGCCGTTACACAATAAACACGTTTGCTCTTTATGTCGTCTTATTATTCCAATATATTGCAATACACAAAAATATCAGTGAACTAAAAAAAAATTTAAAAAAGTCTATCAGACACCACATTACAAACTATAGCACAGGCATGTCAAGCTCCTACTTAACCCCTAAGTCACAGCAGCAATTAGGGAAATTTTTTTGTCAAAGATATACAATCACGTCTCATTTGTTTTCACAATTTTACAATTTAGTCATAGTAATAATATGCCTCCTGCGCCCCGCCGCTTAAATGCTGTTCAAGTATCGATATTATTCAAAAAATATCAATATTTTCTTAAATTTTTTTCCTATATCAAAAATTATTATTTAAGTGAGAAACAGAAATGGAAACGGTTCATCATTCGGTTTCCATTATTTGTCTTGAAATTAATTGATTAGTTGTTAACAATTCGATTACCATTACAGAATTTTGGTACTTCCGTTTACTTCAGTTTCCAGCGCTAAAAAAACTGGTTTCTGTTTCTAAAAAATTCTATTTTCGTTTCCGTTTCTCAATCCCTGCTTTTCAGGGAATATAAATCACAGCCTTATTCATCACCAATTAATGAACACTTTCTTGTACAAGGGTATAAATTATTGACTAGTCAGAAAAGTCAAAGTATCTTCATGAATACAAAATTGAGAAATTCAAATGTTTGAAAAGGAAAATGAAGGGAGCCCTGGATGAACGTTATAAAAATCGAAATTTCGACAACTACGGGCACGACAATGAAATAAAGTCTGTTATATACAGTAATAATTTATTACCTTCATAAGTGAAGGCAATACGTCCCAGCAAACAAGTCTCAATAATCGAAATTGAGGTATATTTTTCGTATAGGTAAGATAGTTTTATAATGGGGTACGAACAAAAATTTAATGAATAAATAAATAAAAAAATAATAGTACATTGTGTACCAAGGTGAGAAATAAATAGATTCGTTAATTGACAACAAAAAACAAAAATTCTTATTCATCAATTATTTGCAATGATAACAAAAGACAAAATAACAATGAAACTATTCAATAGTAAAATAAATCAAACAGGGAAAATTCTCAAATATTTTTTCCCACAAGATAAAATAGTATAAGTAGAACAAATTAAGACGATTGGATAATTAATAAGACAAGGAGCAAATATAGTAGGGATATGAAAGTTAAAACGAAATAATATTTACTATACCTTGATCGTAGTGATGCTGAATGTGAAACGACATAACTACAATAAAAAGTATTGAAATGACATACACATGATATAATTCATGACATTTCGTCAAAAAGTAGAATAGGACAATTTGTTTAACAATGACTGACAGTAACAATCAGGACAATTATTCCATAACTTATCAAGGCAGAAGAGTTAAGTATAATAACTGGTAAAATATAGAAGATAGACACGAAAATAACAAATACTGGACAGCATTAGATCGTTTAAATAAAGCTATTCAAATTTGACGTCGTTTAGTAGCACCGGTTCGTTGCTTATCAAACCTCATTTCCATTTCCTCCAAAACTTTGGGCGTGTATCGAACAACTAATTTCACGGAACTTACAGCTTGTTTTAGTAATTCGACAGCTTTTTCGTGGTTTTCCCCTTCAACGCTCTAAAAATTCATAGAACAACGTTATAAATATGCATTGAAATAGGTAGTGAATAGTTCTCTATGACTGATGAAAACTAATCTTCGCACTTACAACACCATTGACAGATAGCAATTGATCACCGCGTTTGAGTCCTCCATGACGATCTGCCACACCTCCAGGTATAATACGAGAAATATAAATCGGAGAATTTTGCTCTTTTCCCCCCATAACATTGAAACCTAATCCTTCCTCAGTTTTTGGTAATTCGACAACTCGAGGGTGTGCATGTCCTTCACTGGCCGCGAATGCAGCAACTGTGGCTTTGGCAGTAGCAGATGCTCGAACATCTTGAGATCCTTGAATGTCAACAGTTTCGTAAACATGCTCATAAACCTCCCGTACTGCTGAGAGGAATTCACTCTGAAATACTTTCTGAAGAGCAGTGAGTTTCGAAACAGGAATTTCTCCACCTTCAAACAAATGAGTTATTTAGATAACCAAAACATTCACAGGACATAAGGGATGCATTTTTCAATTCAAATTACTTACTCCTGTGCAATTTCTCCAATAACTCGACAGCTCTTTTAACATCTGAAATGGAAAACCAACATAAATAGCGACTTTCTAGTGGATAGATTAAATTCTGGATATCTTATAACACTCATATTATAGTTGACTAAACTGAAATAAACGAAAAAACTCATAAATGACCCACCATTGGCTAAATTTAAACTATCGCCAGCGCTGGTCATCATATTATTAAGATTGGCAATTTCCTCCGAATGAGATAAGAAATAATTACTGCAAGTACAAAAATTATTCCAATTGAAAACTAAAAAAAAAAAACAAGAAATTTTTGTATAAGAAAGAACTGATAATTGAGATAGCTTTTAGATTTTTGAAAAAGATGAATGGATTATTTAGATAGTGAACTAAGAGAGGCGGTATCAGTATTAAACTTTGACTATATATATAGTCAAAGATAAAGGGGGATATTGGAGGAAACAATAAAACAGTAATTAATCATGAAAGAATATATTTTGTATGTTCACCATACGAGAGACAGAACAGAAGTGAACACATCTTAACGTGAGTTCTTGATATACATAGATAACATGAGTACGTGAGGTCACACAGAAATATTATAATACGTAACATTAACTGTAGAGTGTATCAAGGTGGAGACGAGATAGGACCATCATATATAGCTGGAATTCTAACATTCTTAAATATTCTGCTATCATTGAATTTTGTAAGCTAGCGAATTTATTCCGTATTCCTTGTAGAGAAAGTTGTCACTTAGAGAAAATTATTGAAAGTAATTACATACTTAACACACAGTTGAATATTTCTTAAATTAGTTGATTGAAGAATTGTCACTGAGAAATAATTAGTCGTCGCAGTATAATAATAAACGACATTAAATTTATTCACAACCAACATATATTTGTACATATCACAACATTAATTAGGTATTATTGAACACATCAATATTTATAGTAATTAAATTTTAATGTTGACTGACAGGAACTTTTCAGTAGAGTGGAACTAACCATATTTCTTGAATTTACTCACCACGTCTTTGCGACATACGATTATTAGATGTTCGGAATGCTATTGAATGAGAACACATCGAATAATTCAATTAGTAATATTCATAATTACATTACGAAAACTTTCAAATAATGGTCGAGGAAAAGCTTTTGTAAATATATCGGCTAATTGTTCCTTTGTAGGAATCCATTTTGTGTCGACTAATCTCTGCAAATATACTTTACAGACATACTCATATTTTAATTTCACTAAGTGTCTTAACGCTTTGGAATGACCAGATTTAACTGCTTCAACAGTAGCTTGATTGTCTTTGAAAATTATAGGACCAACCTTTTGTTTTAATATTTTTGAACATAAATTTGACAAATATATTACATTTTTGCTAGCTTAATTTAATGCAATATGTTCGGCTTCCATAGATGAGGTAGCAACACATTTTTGTCATTTTGTACCCCAAGCTATCGAATCACCAAATATTTAAATTAAATAGCCTTATGTAGACAAACCATCTGGATCAGTCATTCCTAAAGCATCACTGTAACTAATGAAATTATGACCATTACCTTCGAAATATATTCCAAGATCTTTAGTTCTTTTTAAGTATTTCAACACACATTCAACTTTAATCCAATCGTAAATATCGTAATTACTACATTTAAGAGTTAATGTATTCACACAGAAAGAAATATCAGGTCTAGTACACATAGTTAAATAAAGAAGAGAACCAACTACTTCTCGATACGGAATATGATTTTTAAGTTTAAAGTTGTTTCAATTCTAAGTTCATACTTAGCTTTTTGATATGCTTGATTAGTGACCATAGGAGTATCGAACTCTTTATAGTCTTTCATGCCGTATTTAGATAATATAGATTCAATGAAATGCTTTTGTGACAAACACATTTTACTTTGATTTTTATTTTGATTAATTTCAATTCCTAAATACTTTTTAGGTTTACCCATAATTTTAAGCTTAAATTCTTTATTTAAACAACGTTGAGTTTCTAAAATTTTGTCTTTATTATTTCCTGTAATAAGAATATCATCGACATACACAACAATTATCACAAAGGTAGAATACTTTTCCCAATAATAAATATTAACTTAACCTTCATGGACAATAAATCTCATGTCAGACATAGCTTTCTTGAAACAAACATGCCAATGTTTGGGACTAACCCGAAGACCGTACAAAGATTTCTTTAATTTACTTACATGGGTATGTTTGAACTCATCGGATTTATTGACACCATCAGGAATTTCCTTGGTAAATATCTTACTCAAGTTCACCATTAAGAAATGCCACATCTACGTCAGTTTGTATAACATCCCACTTTAATTTATTTGCAATTGCCAATATAGCTCTAACTTCAGCAATACCTAAAGTTGGAGCTATATTTCAGAATAATCATATACATTTTTATCCTTATAGCCATGACTTACTAAGCGTGCTTTGAAAATAATATTACCATTTCCTTCTACTTTTCTAACAAAGATCCACTTAGAATCAATTGTTTTAGTATACTTAGGTCTTTTAACATAATCCCAAGTATCACTATCTTTTAGAGATTTTTATTCTTTATCAATAGCTTTTAACCACTAAGTTTTATTTTTACATTTGAACACATCATCTAAATTTTCATGTACTTCGTTTAATTTACACATCATAGAGAAATACTTCTTTTCAATTACTTCAGGTTTACCTTTAGGATTAATTATTTCTAACTTATTTTCAATTTTAGACTTACTGAAAGTTGTGTCACTGAATTTGACTTTCTTACTTTTGGACACATAGATATTTTCTTTTTCTAAATTACGTTTATTTGAGTTATTTTTATTTTGTATATAATTGTCCAAAATACCTCCTGCAAAGTCAACTTCAATGACTTGCTCATTTTTGTCTTAAGTATTAGTGTCAAAAGTTGCAAAACCATTTTTTGAAAAATAATTTAAAGGAAATTTATCTTTAAACATTACAGATTCTGAAAATTCAACATCACTACATCTATGTAATTTACCTGTTGTTGGATTTAAAAGTTGCCACGATTCAGCATTACATCCGATGAGAATACACAATTCTCCATGGCCTTCCAACTTTTTAACATTTTGATTTTTGTAAGGTATTTTTTGGTATGCCACACAGCCAAATCGATGAATATACTTAATTGTAGGAACTTTATTCCGAAGTAACTCATATGGGGTTCTAAATCCCAACTTTTTATGAGGTAACCTATTGTGAATATGAACAACTTGGTTTAATGCAAGTTCCCAAAACTCAATAGGTAACCCACTATCAATGAAAAGAGCTCGAATTTTCATCAGTAAATTTCAATTTACTCTTTTGCCACAGCATTAAGTTGAGGAGTATCAGGAGGACAAGTCTCGATAATGATACTCTCATCTGCAATAATTTTCTTCATAGACACACTCAAGTATTCTCAACCACCGTCGATACATTAATAATTAATTTTAGCTGAGCTATCACCAAGATTTGCTCGCATTACTTTTAAATATTCTACGAAAGTTTTAGCCACACAGGTTTTATCTTTAATACTGAACGTCACAGTATATCTGGAAAAATTGTCAGTGAAAGTTATTGTGTAAGAGCTGTTTCTAGGTCTTATCGTGTCCACCGCTATTCTATTATTTGGCAGGCAAGCTTATCAACCAAGATAAGCTTGCCGCGTTTTTTCCTTGATGCATTCTCGTGCAACATGGTTTTTAGTCTCGTTTTTACACTGGTAGCTTTTACATCTGTATATTTTTGCATGGTAAATTTTTAAAGGTGAATTTTAATACATTTTAAAAATTTACTATTTTGTCTCAATTTATTATTGCACATTGTGCAGAAACAAGAGCTTTTCTGCTAAACTCCTACTGGTTTTATTGGGCCTATTAGATCAGAATGTACTCTTACTAATGGTTTCGATGCGACATCATGCACAGTTTTATGAGGACATTTTGTAATTTTTGGCAGATTAAATGTTTCACAATCCTTGATTTCATCAGCAAAATTAATATTTTTGAGAAACTTAAAAGTTTGTTTGGCTTTTTCTAAATAGGCGACTGTCAATTGTAATATTACACCAATATCTAGAAATTCTTTTAGATCTTCATCAAGTTTTTGAATATTAGTATACCCTTGAGTTGAAATATAATCATGATCATGGTCATTATCTTGACTAATATTTTCATTTTCTGATTCTGACCATACATCATGAATTTGAGAATACCCATGTTCATTATTTATAGGTTGCTGACTAACAGCTTCTTTTCATTTTGTCACATAGACTTTTTCATTATTTTCACAAATTTTTAAATCTAAACTCCAATACTTTTGAAATTTATGTCCATACAGGATAATTTCGCCAATTTTCTTATTTATTATTTTACAATCAGTATTCGTAAATACTGCATTTTAGTCAAATTTTGTTATTTTATGTAACGAAAATAAATTGTCACTCATTTCTTTTGAATAATTTACATTTTTCATCTCAAGTGTATTACCACTAAGATCTTTCACAAAGATTGAACCTTTATGAGTTACGTGTATGTTTGTAACTTTATTTTTATTAGCACAAGAAATGATTTTTGGTTTATTTAATTTTTGAACATTTTTCATAAATTTAAGATTGGACACTAAATAATTTGTAGCTCCTGTGTCACTAAGAAAACAAATTTCATTTCTCGGCTGTTCATTAATATACATGCACTTAGTAAATTTTGATTTGGTTTTTAAAACCATCGCTTTACCTTTCAGGTTTGGAGACTGACTCCTAGACAAATTCGAATAGTTGGACAAACCAGAACTTGACACTGAGGAAGATGACGACAAACGTCTTCTTGTCGAACAAGCACCATAATGTTTACCCTTCTTATGGTGCTTATGTGAGCACTTGGATTTATGGTACAACTTGTGTCATTTCTCCTTGCGTTCACCTCTATTGTGGAACTGACTGGAAATTTTATGTGTTTCAGACTGACTGGAAGAATTGCAAATAGGCTCCAATCTAGTGGTGGCTTTGCATTCCGCCACTAGATGGCCATGCCTATTGCATTTATAGCATTTGCGAGTTGCTAAGTCAAACTTATTCGCTTCATTACTTTCTCTGCAAAATCAAATTTCTTATTAAAATTACCACTAAGTCTTTTAGCTTGTTCGTAAGTAATATCACACAGAATTTCACCATTGAGACTAACCAGTTTTTGATCTTTACATTGAATTCTAATATTTGGAAAAGGAATTATCATGTGATTTAAGAAAGCTTTGAGCTTTCATTCTTTGGACCAACCGTTATAATAAATTGTCAACTTACGGGATAATTCTTCAAATTCTTTTAACCATTCTTTTAATTCGATATTTTTAGTATTAAATGTTTTCTGATAAATTTGGGTTATATATGTGTCGCACACACGACCTTTAGGTTCTTTCATATGTTTAACTTTAAGGAAACACACTGTAGGATCAGGTTCGCCAAAAATTAATTTTCTATAAGGTTCATCTAGCCATTCACACGGAGTGGCTCTAGCATCAATTTTAAGTTGAATTTGATTTTCTTCTAAGCGAATAGGATTATTAATATCAAATACATTTTTAAATTCGAAATGAGAAATATACATACTAAATTGGTCATACCATAGTCAAAAATCGGTTTCTTCGGTTAATTTTAGATACGTACCTTTGTTGAAAAATAATAGTTATGATTATCCTTACCCCACTTTTCCGAAGATGAATAATGTGTACCAATATTTCATCCTCTATGCTGAATTGGGAGGTGTCTGTCTTTCTTTGTCACAAAATGGTCTTGTTCCTCAGCATCTCTAAGTGCTTGATCTCTTCTTTCTATCATTTCACACATTCAACGTTCATTTTCTTCTTGGACTCGCTTTTCTTCTTCTTGTTGTTTGCAATTTTCTTCCGCTTCCTGCTCTTTCTATTGTTGCTGCTGTTGCTGTATTTCGTCTCTCCAATGTTGCTCCGACTCACGGGCTCTATCCACATCCAAACGCTTTTGTACTCTTTTGGTCATAATTCTGTCCTCACGTACTTGATGTTGCCTTTGAGCTATGGCAACTGAACTTTCCCATCATTGTCTTTCTTCATTTGTGACCTCACGCTCTTATCTCGTCTGTTTGTCTTCCCAGGTTTCTTCTAGGATTGTTTTCAGGCTCGCTTCACTCGTCACCAGCCGTTAACTCGGTGTTGGTGGAGCTACGACACACGTAGGTTGACTTTTGTTTTCTGTTTGAGGTCGACTTACAGTTAATGTTCTCTGCTCCATCTGATTTTGATTTCCATCAGCATGGACTTGGGCGCGCATGACTAACGTTTCTTGTTGTGGTTGCGTTGTTTTTGATTGCATTACTTGTGCAAATGATCTCATGGCAGACACACTGGAATTTTGGGTTGTTTTCAATTTTGTTGTGGACACACCAGTATTATGCTCCTGCATAATTTGTTTGTTACATTGTCGAGATATTTCCTGAGTCAAATCGATCTCC
Source organism: Ericerus pela (assembly GCA_011428145.1). NCBI lineage: Eukaryota > Metazoa > Arthropoda > Insecta > Hemiptera > Coccidae > Ericerus > Ericerus pela. The sequence goes on from WOFM01000331.1 coordinate 56,637, forward strand.
ATTAGCGCTGGATGTGGAGTTGATTGACTTACTGGTGTGGATGAACCGATATTTTGCGACGTTGTGGACCGACCGATATTTTGATTTGTTTCCTGACTAACAGGTTTTAAATGACAACGTGCCTCAATTCTCTGATTTTCAATTAGAATAATTTGGCATATCTTCAAGCAGTCTTCAGTTATGATTGCTGCTAGATTAATGTTATATGCCATTACATTTTTAATGGCCTTTTTAAATTCGACCATTAATTTAGCCTTACACGACACACACTCCATTTTGTAATCTGTTCTAGCGTATGTAGGTGCTAATGGATTTAAGTTCGAACTTACGGGATTTTGTTGAGTAGACGAACTGAATAATTGTTGAGCAGGTGAACTAATAGAAACTTGGTAACTCTGTTTTTGTCTGTAACATATTTAATGGCACAGTCAGCCCAGAAGGTGGGGGAACATTTTCATTTGCCATTTGATTTGGCAGAACCTGAAATAATACACTTGAACACACAAAAAAATTAGGTTTTTACAGCCACCGCCAACGATCATTTATTATACTTCAATAGAATGACTGATGTCACATAATATAAATTAGACAAACTAATCATACGATGCATGTATGCAAATATATTGCCTTCTTTTATCGTGCATACCATCGAATAAATTTCATAAGGTGCCTACTCCCACAGATATGTAGGTCTAGGATGCTTTATGCCTGGCCAAGATTTTACACCATAGTATATCATTGCACTGAAGGACTTAATTACACACAGATGATTACTTACTCATACCCAAATACATCCTTAGGATTTGGAATTTGCTCGTAACAACGAGAATTCATTCAAAAATGATCGAAAAGAATGAATATTTTTAAAGTTACAATACACAATTTTCACATGGAATACATTTCTCCCTATTAATTAAGTACTTCAGTACTTAGCCTCCTTTTTATACTTTTGATAAATTTATTTATAAGCTCCCTCCAAACTGGGATTTTTGTATTTTAAAGTATGCACTCGAATTACGAAATAAATTAATTTTACATACCTCGTATATTGACAAGTATCTTAGTTAGTATCTGTAGCATATCATCATTTAAATTCATTTTTACCCGTATAAAGGAAAATTTAAAATAAAAATGTACTTTTATAAATTTTGCTACGAACGTTCACGTTTTCCATTTTTGAATGTTCGATGATCAAAAATAATACGCATAACTGACTGCTTGTTTTAGTGGTAGTAAATCAGTTGATTTCTCCAGCCAATCAGAGCTTAGCAGGGTTCATTGGTGAATTCATCAGAATTAACACCGCTGGACACACCAATACAAACACAATAAATTACGTAATTACTACCCTTAACACTAAGTCTGAAATCTATTGGAACTAACTGTATTTCAAGATTTCATTATTACGGGTAATTATTCTGACCACACAGGTATAATAATAAAATTCAGAATAATAATTATTGGAAACACATTCCTCTAATTATAATTATGTAATTTTGCGTTTGTCACCCTTAAAGCTTAGCTCCCAATAATGGCGCCTTTTGATTTGTGCGACAAATGCGTATTTAAATCACAAAGAGAAAATTATATTATGACACACATGGATTATTGTACCGTTTTAAACTTGATAGATGGCTTCTTTTTACACCTCTCTTCTGCTCCTGCTGTCTTTTATACCTGTGCACTTCTTAGCGTAATTTAATTTATTCAAGCACCACGTGTGTGTCATATTATTGAGTTTACGATTGATTTGAACAAAAAACGTAATAAAATAAACGAGATTTTAACTTCACCTCTTTATTGTGTACCGCCATACTTGGCGTACAGTTGAGGACAAATTACAAATTCACAAGTATATATTCAACTAAGTAATGAGCTGCACATCTTATGATAATAAACGAACTTAGGTAAATCTAGAAGTACAAGTGGTGACATTGATTAGGTACAACTAGTAAAATGGGTATAGTCGACGTACATTTAAACTTCATAGAAACTAACAGTTGGTAATACTGAAACGAGTGCGCAGGTTTGCCACATGGAAGTGTATATCAACACATATTTGCCTAAGCTTTTTACATATTTATTTTCAACTGACACTTGACATACGTGTAGGCGGACTATTTTGAATAAATTAAAATAAAATAAAACTGAAAACAAAATTAAACAAACTGTACTTTAACATGACGAAATTTTTTTTAAGACATCAAGTAAAAGAATGAAACTATAAACTAAACTCGACGAGAGAAAATTAAGAACAGAAAACGAATAGTTATTGTAAGAAAAAGTACATGCTAAAAACAGTCAGAAAAAGGCGATAAGAAGACAGAATGAACGAGTGTAGTACAAAAGAAAGAAGAAAGATAAGATGCGATCGAATTATGTGCGTGAGTTTATGTGATGGAAGTTTTAACATCAACAGACTCCCCAGGCTGAACCCCAGATTCAGTATCCAAAGGAAGCCGGACTATCGAAGACAATGATCTGGAACAGATTCCACCTTTAAATCAAACATCAACGACTCGAGTAAGACCATCCTCTCCAGTGTGACATAGCTCGACGATACCAAGTGGCCATTTAAAGGGGGGTTGGTTCTCATCACGTAGCAGAACAAGTTGACCAACTTGAATGTTGGGTTTTCGATCAAACCATTTGCTTCCTTGATGTAACTGGTTTAAATAATCCTTAGACCACTTCGACCAAAAACCTTTTGCCATATTTTGAATCAACTGTAGTCGATTTGATAATGGTAGCGATAAATCATCATCAATCACAGGTGTAGATAATAGTGACTGACCAACGAGAAAATGTGCAGGGGTCAATGGCTCACTTCCCTGTTGGATGTTTTGTTTGTAGGCAATTGGGCGAGAGTTCAAAACAGCATCGACTTTAGCAGCTAAGGTACAGTATTCTTCGAAGGACAACACTGTATTTTTGATTACAGTTGATAGATGGAGTTTAGACGATCGAACTGCAGCAGGTGAAGTAGAGCCCCACCTACTCGACACCACTCTGCTGTCACCAAAATACGAAGTGGCATGCCTTGGCCAAAGCCCCCCACCGCATAGTCCGAAAGATCCCTCCGCCAATATAATTCTAGCATGTTCTACATATGATCACAGACTTACAGGCGAAATATTAAAAAAAAAAAATTAATATATAACTTTCGATATCTATTCTTTTGTTTACCTAGCATGGCGCCCTCCATTAAGTCAACTAATCAGTGGGCAGAAGTGGAGAGAAATTTGTGAGTGACGAAGTCATAAGGCATGTGTAAGCTAATAATAAGGTGTAAAATCGGCTCACCTGTAGGTAATGAAGATTCTCCCAGAATGCGCATAGCCTACCTATTTTAGGAGCCTATAATAATTCACAGCATTACTCATCACTACTGTAGTCAAACTTTCATATTTCATTTCCATTCCTCTTCACTTCTCTCAGCTAACTTCGTTAGTTTGTTTGAACGAAATATAATTACGTTTTAAAACAGACAAAGTTAATTTCGCATTGGATACTGAATTTTTAACAAGAAATCTGAACCAGTAAGTCACAAAGCAAGTAGTGAATTTGTTACACTGGTGAAGATTCAAAGGATTTTAAGCTTAAGTTTTGAAAAGTACCGTCGTTATCTGTTTTAATGAGATCCTCAAATACAAAGTTTTCTTTTTACTATTTACAAAAAAATAAACGTTCATTACAAGTTATTATTAAGTGTTTATTGAGGGTATCACATAAATTAAATAAAAAGGTATACAATGAGAAATAAAATAAATTATTTTAAATGTGGAAACAGGGATACTGAAAGAAAATTACTCTGAATGAAAAAAACAAATTATCTTTTAGTATTATAATCCAAAGTTAGGCCTACAACAATATTATAAAACAGTTCTTTTCTCCTTGAACATCTCAATCCATTTACACTTTAATCTATTTACAAATATCACAAATTAATAATATAAGACGCCAATTATAACGGAAACGATCACGAACTTGTAAGCTGACGCAAGTGCTAATATTACGATGGAAATTTTGATAAAAGAGAACGAATAATATTTGCATGAGACAATAACATTATTTTATCATTAAAATGTACTGAAGACAACATAAAACTGGGAAAAGTTCAGCAAAACTTACGTCACGAGCTTACATTAGACAAATTCAAAGAATCACATATTTCATAATTTTATAAAATATCGATGAAAAAAAATTGTACTGTAAACTATTTGAACATCTGAAAATGAGTCAAAAACTGAAAACAATTTCCAAAGAATTCAAATTCGAGGAAAACAAAAATAAATTAGGAAACAAACTATCGATGATATTTTCGAAATACTATTTTTGAGTTGAACTCTTCAAATACATTCAAAGTTCAACTATACTTTTTTATTATCGGTTAAAACTCGAATGATACTACCAAGACCGCCTACTGCAAATGCTTTTTCATGCCACACTAAAAGATGAGCACTACTACCATCACTGGGAATCTCGAATCCTTTGTAAATGTATTTCATTAATGTGTCAACTTGGTCCACGTCTAGGCGAGAAACAACATCCTCAATCTGCGACGTTTTGATTGATAATAAAACTTTCAATGTTAAACGTAATGCTTTTTCCTGTAACGTAAGCAAAAATCATGAAAATGGTATGTTCATATGTGCTTTGTTACGGATAAATACAAATATTATGTTTACCTTAATTTGGGGATTTTTGGTTGAGAAAGGTGCATTTTTCAAAACGCAGTTCAATGCATCATCCATCTTCCCTCTATTTAGCATGTTAAAGAAAATATGAGCTCATTTAAGCCACTAGTATGTAAAATAGGTAGGGTAAATAATTCATGTCAGGATGTATACTAGTAGGTAGCATATTGAGCCTTTCGGCGAACAAACTCGTTAAAACCAAGGTGATCTATAAGATGAGATACATAAAGATCACCAATAAATATAAAATAAAAAAGCATACTGGGTAAGTAATGAAGTGATTTCAGCTTCATCTGGGAAACTTGATGGTGTAAGACTTTCAGTATTTTCATCGACTTTGAAATTATCTTCGTTATATTGATCTACATCAATCTTCCTGAAAGCCGAGCTAGAAGTGTTTTTCGCCATTGAGAAAATAGATTTCAGGAGCACTTCACTTAGCAATGCAGCAAACAGACGACCATGCCATAGATAAATAAGTAATTTACTTGATTACTTGGACCAACGACATAGAATAATGTTAGAGTTCCAGCTATATATGATGGTCCTATCTCGTCTCCACCTTGATACACTCTATAGTTAATATTACGTACTATAATATTTCTGTGTGATCTCATGTACTCATGTAATCTACGTATATCAAGAACTCACGTTAAGATGAGTTCACTTCTATCCTGTCTCTCGTATGGTGAACATGCAAAATATATTCTTTTGTGATTAATTACTGTTTTATTGTTTCCTCCAATATGGTAGCATCGTAGAGTTAATTAATAATAATAATTTAGATCCTAGTAATAAATATTGTAGTTCAAGCGATCACGAAATAAAATCCAGTGACAGTCTGGCAACGGTAAAGTTCACTTCCCGTTACAAAACAAGGACCCTAAAGGTAAGTAAAAATCATTGAATTTCTAAGTGATAAATAATTAAATGTGGTCTTAGTGACAATTTAGGAAAATAAAGTGTGTCTACGTGTTACTTAAAAACGTCTTATAGTGTGTCTGAGACGTATTGTTGATGTTAAAACTTCCATCACATAAACTCACGCACATAATTCGATTGCATCTTATCTTTCTTCTTTCTTTTGTACTACACTCGTTCATTCTGTCTTCTTATCGCCTTTTTCTAACCGTTTTTAGCATGTACTTTTTCTTACAATAACTATTCGTTTTCTGTTCTTAATTTTCTCTCGTCGAGTTTAGTTTATAGTTTCATTCTTTTACTTGATGTCTTAAAAAAAAATTTTGTCATGTTAAAGTACAGTTTGTTTAATTTTGTTTTCAGTTTTATTTTATTTTAATTTATTCAAAATAGTCCGCCTACATTTTGGTCCTTCGGGCCGGATGCCATCTCAACTAGCCCTTTGGTTTTGTTTCTTGCATTCGTCATATTGTTAGAGTCCAGTCAAGCCATGGTTGGTTCCAGAATTTCAGTTTGTTTTTGATACAGTCCACTACATCAGATCATAAGTTCGTCATTATCTGATTTTTCGTCATGGATGCTCTCAGGAAAGAACTTAGAGTCCTAAAATTAAACGCTACTTGTATCAAGAATTCAATGGAGGAGATTTGTAAAAAACCTGTTACGATCGAAAATCTATCGAAGTTGGAAGCGATTATTTCCATGTATCTTCTTCCAAACAAAGAAAAAACTGAAAAAACAATCAAAAATTTGCTTATCTTGCTTGACCCAGATACCAATGTTGAACATAAAAAATTAGAAGATCATTTGTTAGCTGATTTGGATGATTTGATCAAAGTTGGTTCAACATATCAGGGTAGAGTAAAATCGTTTCACTCAAAGATGTCCACTGAAAAGTCTTGACAATCCATTGTTACAGCGCCGTCAGCTGCGAACAGATCATTTAGTACCGCAACATTTCCCAAATTAAAAGAGATCGAACCACCAAAATTCGATGGTGATTTATCAAAGTTTTTTGAGTGGAAAAATTTATTTGAAAATTTAGTTCATAACAATGACAATTTGTCAAATGTTCAAAAACTTTGGTACTTGAAAAAAGCAATGGTAAAAGATATTGAAAATTTGCTTGATGATTTTGGCATGTCAGATGAGGCCTACGCTGATGCATGGTCATATATTTTGTCTCGTTTTGAGAAAAAATGATTGATAATTCTCACACTTTTTCATAAGCTAATTGATATCGAGCAGCTGAAAGATGAAAAAGGTATTCAAAAACTCATTGATAGAATTAATGGTACAATTCGTGGTCTAAAAGCAGCTGGAGAAAAAGTCGAAGACACCTCAAAATTTATCGCATTCCTTGCTGGTTTGAAACTTGATCCTGTAACCTTCCACAATTGGGAAAATTTGTTAGTGTTGGTTAATGATTATCCAAAATTTGATCAACTAAGCAAGTTTTTACAAAATCGTGCGTTCACAGTCGATGATCGAATTAAATGTGACAAATTGCTTAAACCTGTAGTAAAAAAAAGCTCGCCTGAACAAAAATTGTATACTACAGTCAAAAATAAATGTGTTTTGTGTTCAAATTCCCATTATCTTAATCAATGCTCGGAATTCTTAAATAAATTGCCCCAAGATCGTTACAAAATCGTGAAGAAAAATTGGCTTTGTTTAATTTGTTTCAATTTTGGTCACTCTGTTAGTAATTGTACATCTCATTTTGTTTGTAAATGCGGTGCAAAACATAATTCATTGCTTCATTTTGAATTTAAAAATCGAAAAAGTAGTTCGTCGAAAGAGCCTGTGGTAGATAGGTGTGAGTTTGAAACTTTAAACTTCAGGAACTATCATCGAGCGAACTGAATTAAGTATGGAAACGAACGAATCGAATTGAGAATTATATCACCATTGAATAAAAGAGTAAAACGCATAAAAACAACAAATATAAAAATGACTAGTATTTAATATGTTTCGGCAACAGAGGCCATCAGCTGAATGATTTACAAACATAAGAAAAGGTTAAGTACAAAAACGTTACGTCCACAGACTAAGTGGGAATCACAGACAATATGATAACAAATATTGGGTACATTTGAATTGGTATAACCAACACCCCTCCTCAATTCAAAGTTGGTCAAAAATTACTACAAAATAAAAATTGTGTAAAATTAAAAATATTATAAAAAATTGACTTCAAAAGAAGTCATACATAAAGACGAACAAACAAATTCAAAAAATTTGATAAAACATACAGTTACAAAATATTCAGACTTTGAACAAGCTTAGCAAAAATTGGAGTATTAAAACCTTTTGTAAAGAGGTCCCCCAACTGGTCAACGGTATTAATATAAACATAATCAATAATTTTGTCGGAATATATTTGATAAATAAAACGATATTTTGTGTCAATGTGTTTGTTATGTTTCGAATTCCAACGTGCTGATTTAACTAAAGCGAGACAACTTTGATTGTCCTCAAAGGCTATACAATTACCTTCAACGTCTACATTAAAGTCGATTAATAATTTGCGTAACCAGATAGCTTCAGTGGTTGCTTCGCAAAGGGCGATTAACTCACTTTCCATAGTGGATAAGGCCACTGTCGGCTGTTTCTTACTCAACCAGGAAACCAAGTTTCCATACACACGAGTACAGTAACCCAAAATGGATTTTCTCGAAGTGGTACAGTTAGCCCAATCTGCGTCAGAATATATTTCAAGAACGTTTGTACTAGAATTACGAAAATACGTTAAGCTCAAATTTCTAGTTGAAAATAAATACTTTAAAACTCTTAATGCGTAAGCAAAGTGTTTGTTGGTTGCTGCTCCCTGGAATTGGCTAAAGTAGCTAATAGAAAAGCATATGTCAGGTCTCGAACCAAGCATAATGTACATAAGACAACCTGTAAGTTGTTGGTACTGTTTTTTTATTACATTATTACCATTCAGATCACGATTAAGTTGTAGACGAGTCTCAATCGGATTTCTTACAGGGTTGCAGTTCTCTACACCAAAACGTTTAGCAATAGTTTCAATTAAGTGTTTTTGATTTATTTTTATGGTACCTTGACCTTTATCATAAGAAATTGTAAGACCAAGAAAATTATGGACTTCATTAAGATCTTTACACTTGAATTTTTTACTTATTAGATTTTTAAAATATGTTATTAATTTCAAGTCGCTTGATCCAATCAGAATATCGTCTACGTAAATCAATAAATATACAAGCGAACCATTTTTCTTATATGTGTAAAGACAGTCATCGGCATTACCTGAAACAAAACCAATTGATGTGATAAAATAATTAAATGCTGTATTCCAAGCTTTAGGAGCTTGTTTCAGTCAATAAATAGTACGATTTAATAAAAGGACATACTTAGAACGATCTAGATTATTATTTATTCCATCAGGAATTTCTACGTAAATGTTTTCTTTTACTACACCATTTAAAAAGGCAGCACAAATATCTAATTGGTGAACGTTAAATTGTAGTTCGTTACAAATTGCTAAAAAAGTTCGGACCGACGAAAGTTTAGCAACAGGGGAGTAGATCTCATCAAAATTGAACTCTCTTTCCTGTTGAAAACCCCTTGCTACAAGACGTGCTTTATAAAAAATATTATCGAATTGATCTAACTTCTGAGTAAACACCCACCTACACGTAATCGTAGGTTCGTTAACAGGGAACTTGACCACTTTCCAAGTAGAATTAGAAGTTAAGGCATTAATTTCACATTCAACAGCCTCCTTCCACTTAGAACAATCACTAGAATTCATCGCATCTGAATAAGACTGCGGGTACAACAATAAATTAGACAAGTGATAACATAGGTCGACACTACCTAAATCGCCATCGACCTCAATATTGGCAACATTATTTTCATCGACTTCGGTTAAAATAACATCGGAATCGGAATAACGAGAATCAGAAACACTCTCCTCGTTAAATTCGACATCACGAGATAAATAAATTTTCTTAGTAGCAACGTCTAACAGCTTGTAGCCACCAGGAGCATAACCAACAAATTTCAACTTTTCGCTTTTTTTACCAAATTTATCCGAACTGTGAGTATAATTCAACATATACGCGTCGCAACCAAACACCTTGAGTTTAAAATAATTAAATTTTTGATTGTGCCATTTTTCATAAGGGATAAATTTTTTATGTGTAGGGCAGAGGTTAATCACAAAGGCAGCACACATCAAGGCCTCCGACCAATAAATTTTTTCAAGATTGCTTTCAAAAATAAGAGTTCTAGCTCTTTCCACCAACGTTCGATTTAATCTTTCCACTTTTCCATTCTGCTGAGGGCAGTTCTTAATAGTTGGTTCAATTTGAATACCTTTATTAATGCAAAATTCCCTAAATGGCGCATTGAGATACTCCGTACCACGGTCACAACGTACACGACAAATATTTCTATTAAAATGATTTGTTGCAAGTTCAACATATTCTTTGAACTTAGACAAAACCTCAGATTTGGCTTCCAACAGAAAAACATGACAAAATCGAGTATAATCGTCTAGGAATGTTACAAAATATTTTTTATTATTATGGCTCATAGGATTAATGAACCCACAGACATCAGTATGAACGAGCTCTAAGGGATGCCTCGTTTCATTAAAATTTCTCCTGAAGGGATGACGATGCTGTTTTCCCATGATACAGGGCTCACAAAATAATTTATCTTTAATATTAGTCTCAGGTATAAGACCTTTTTTAGAAAGTAATGACATATCATAAGTGTTTACATGTGCTAATCTCTTATGCCACAAGTCAATAGGATTTTTTTTAGAAAAATTAGAAGTCAAATTACAAGACACTACTTTAATGCGTTGAAAATTAACACAATATAGATCAGACAACATGCATTTACCAGAAAAAATTATCTTATTACTATTGTTGTCCACAACATTAACAAAATCATCATTAAAAATAGATGATAATCCTGATTTAGCCAGACATTTCACTGACAATAAATTTGTTGGCAAATCCTTGGCAAAACGCACATTTTTTATAGTAATATCAGCACCAAATTCAGATTTTACTTTAACTTTACCAATAGCACTGATTACAAGACATACACCTTTCTTGGCAACCATAATCATCATAGGTTTTTTCAAATCAATAAATTCACAAAATAAAGTTTTGTCATTAATTATGTGTGCCGTACAACCTGAATCGAGAATAAAACTTACAAAGGCAGGTACATCATTAGATAGCAAACAATTATCAGACATTAAGAAGCTGTAAGCACCACACTCTAACTGATTATCAACGAAATTAGCAGCAGGATTCACAGTACTTGATCTATTAACATTGTTAAAGTTTGTGTTACTATTGCTTCGATTTTTCTGTCTACAATTTCGAGCAACATGCCCGTTTTTTCCACAAAAGTGACAGACAATACTTTTATAATTTGGATTTCGATCATGACTATAATTTTGAAAAGATTGACCTAAATGATTTTGACCGAATCCGTTTCCGTTGTTAGTAGAATAAGAACCTGAATTATTACGATTGTAGCCGTTTCCCTAACTAACAGATCCCTGATAAGATCCTGAATTACAAAAATTTGAATTTCCACGATTAAAACATCTAGTAGAATTCGATCGATTACGAAAATTTTGATTATTTGTACGATAATTACCTCGATTAAACATGTTAAATGAATTAGGATTACTTGCAGCGAACGATCGTTCAGTATCACCCCGATGTTCGATGAAAGTCTTCGAATTTGCGGGCGCTAACGATGAATTAGTAGATGATGGATCAGCGCAATTCCATTCCCATTCGATATCTCGATGAAAATCGATTAATTTACCACTAACTAAGTCCCACGAAACATCGATAGCATCTTCTAACGGCATCTTCACAGGTCGAAACTCTGAAGGCAAACTTTTCAGGAACTGAAGGATGAATTGTTTATTAGTTGTAGGATCACCAACTTCCGTAAGTCTACGACATTTATTACAATAAAACATGATATAGGATTGTAAATCTTCACCAAATTTAAATGTAAAACCAGATAATTCAGAACGCAATTCGATCATTTTGTGATCAGAAACTCGTTCATTCAAGACAGTGATGGCATTGAACATTTCTCTCACCGTTTCATGTCCACAAAGTGCTTCCAAAAAGGTATCATTGACACTGTTAGCAATCAGGAACATTGCTCTGACATTTGCTTTCTCCCACGCTACGTCATGTTGTTGAGGAGTAGTAAATTGATTGACCACATCGTAAGCTTTTTCTTTTCACAACAGCAACTAAATACAAAAACGCCAGCTCTGATAATTTTTGCCATTAAAAGGCTCAATAACACATTTAGTTGCATCCGTCATCACGGGTAAACAGGCACCAGGCCAAAAATAAAACAAAGTTAACAATAAGGAATCATGCAAGAACTGACATTACCAAGTTGCAGCTTTCAACAGCAGAAAGTTGCACGATGACAAACACAGGTTCCTGGGACCATAACCATTGTGAGTTTGAAACTTTAAACTTCAGGAACTATCATCGTGCGAACTGAATTAATTATGGAAACGAACGAATCGAACTGAGAATTATATCACCATTGAATAAAAGAGTAAAACGCATAAAAACGACAAAGTATAAAAATGACTAGTATTTAATATGTTTCGGCAACAGAGGCCATCAGCTGAATGATTTACAAACATAAGAAAAGAACGTTACGTCCACATACTAAGTGGGAATCACAGACAGTATGATAACAAATATTGGGTACATTTGAATTGGTATAACCAACAATAGGCCTAAAGAAAGTGTCGTTATTGCTAAATCGTCCTTATCGTGTTTAAATTTAGTCGAAAAGTTCGTGTTACTGCCATCTGCAGTTGTAAAATTTGTGTGTGGTAGTGTATCTGGTACTTGTCGTGTTTTACTAGATAGCTGTTCACAGCCTAATTTAATTTCTGATACGTTCGTTCATAAATTAAAATTACTGATTTGTTCGATAAACCACGGTAACTCAGTTAAAGGTGCTTTGTCAGCGCCAATTCAAACATCGCATTCCGTGTTATTAAAAATGGTTTCAAATTTTAAATCATATCAGATTGATGTTGTTGCTGATATTGTTCCTGCATCCTCATTGTCGTATTCAGTTTATTTCAACAGTTCCACATCCATTGTCGATAAACTTCGCAAATTTCGTCTTGCTGATCCTGCCTTTTGGAAGGAGAATGTAGCAGTTCCTAATATCGATCTTATTATTGGTGCAGAGCATTTTGAAAAAATTATATGTGACAAATCACACTCCCTTAAAAATGGTTTATTTGTACGCCTGTCCAAATTTGGCTGGGTTGTTTCTGGTCTTGCTCCACAAGTCCAAAAGTCATCCTCTTCTCAGTTCTCTGGATGTACACTACAAGAAATTGATAGTAATCTTCGCTGATTTTGAGAGTTGGAGGAAGCTACACCAATAAGTTCATCAAAGTCATTTAAAATTGATCGGTTCCAAGAGCATTTTGAGAAAACTTATTCATTTGCACCTGATGGTAAATTTGTCATAAAATTGCCACTCAAACTTGATCGTTCATCCATCGCTAATAATTGTAATCGTGCCATACCGAGTCTTTTGAAAGTTGAACACTCACTAAATGAGGAACTAAAACTAAAGTACATCGATTTCATGAAAGAATACCAAGCTATAGGCCATATGTCGATCGCTGAACCTACAAATGGCCCTCATTATTTTATTCCACATCAGGAAATGCTTCGTCCAGAAAGTTCGACCACCCCTTTGCATGTTGTTTTTAATGCATCGTCGTCAGTTAAGGGGAGCTCATCCTTAAATGATGCGCTAATGACAGGTACCAATATTACGCTAGATCTGTTTGATATACTCGTTTCCATGCGAATGAAGTTTTGTTTCGTCGCTGATATTACTAAAATGTATCGCATGATATGGGTGCATGAAGAAGACCGGGACATGCAACGTATTTTGTGGAGAGAAAAGTCGACAGAACCAATTCGAGAGTACCGTTTAAATACAGTCACATATGGCACTGCTTCAGCATCATTTATTGCCACAAACTGCTTACGAATTGTTGCAAAAAATTTGGCTGATTCTCATCCAATTGCCGCTCGTCTCATTTGTGATAATTTCTATATGGATGATTTAATTTGTGGCGCCAATTCAAAAGATGAAATTATCGAGTTGCAATCAACTATTCACAACGCTCTCGCTGAGCGTGGGTTTATTCTTCGCAAATATGCCAGTAATTGTGTCAAATTACTCAGTAAAATTGCTCCTGAATCACATGCATTATCGTCGTCAATCAAATTTGAAAAAATCGCTGTTTTAGGCCTACGTTGGCAACCACTTAATGATAAATATAGTGTTAGAATTAATTTAAATTTGTTTTCAGAAAATATTGTTTTCACTAATAGAATTATCTTCTCGTTAATTATGCGGATCTTTGATCCTCTCGGTTTAGTATCACCAGTAACTATTTGTGGTAAAGTAATTATGCAGTCCTTGCGGCTCGAAGGCAAATCATGGGATGATCCAGTTTCTGAAGTGTTAACACAATTGTTCGTAAATTACATGCGCAATTTGTTGAATCTAAGGTCATTCGTTGTTCCTCGCAATATTTTTCTACTACCTCATAGTGAACTTATTGCTTTTTGTGACGCGAGTGAAAAAGCATATTGTGTTGTAATCTACATTCCGTCCTTTATTAATGAATCTTACTCCTGTAAAATGTTGTGTTTGAAAAATCGTATCGCTCCAGTTTGTGCTCTAACCATTCCACGTTTAGAATTACTAGCAGCCAAATTAGCAACTTCTTTAATTAATCGTATTACTTCTAATATGAACATTTTACCTCATTTAATTCATGCATTCTCAGATTCAACTGTTGTATTATGCTGGCTTTCTAAACCAGCTAATAATTGGAAATTGTTCGTATCTAATCGTGTTAGCAAAATCATAAATATCGTACCGTTTGAACGTTGGCATTATGTTCCATCCGGTTAAAACCCTGCCGATTTAGCCACTCGAGGCATAAGTGCTGAAAATTTTTTGAACCTCGATTTGTGGACAAATGGTCCTAGTTTCTTACTGTCAAATAATGCATTTTCTTACTTTAAAATACCTAATGTTGATGTGCATACCTTAGAAAAAAGAAAATGTGTAACATTAAATATTATTTCAATTGATAATGTTTTAACTCGATTCTCATCTTTTAATCGTATGATCCGTACTGTCGCTTACATGTATCGATTTGTCAGTTTTTGTAAAACACACAATAAATTTATCGATTTTTCACTGCATAAAACGGAAATCAGTCATGCAATAAATGTAGTTGTACGTGTTTCTCAAACAATCTGTTTCAGTGAAGATATAACTAGACTGAAAAATGGGCAATCTTTAAAGAAGAAAAGCACGCTACGTTCGTTGGACCCATTTTTAGATGAGTTTGGTATTCTACGAGTTGGTGGTAGACTGGAAAAGTCGCCTTGGTCGTTGCAGAAGAAACATCCAATCATCATTAGCATCAAATCTCACTTCACTCGATTGCTAGTACGCCACACACATGAAAAATACTATCATGCAGGTCGATCGTTCTTGGCTGCATTTTTCGCATCTCAATATTGGTTTATCGGCGGTCGTACTAATTTATTAAAATTCGTCATTCGTAGCTGAGTTCTGTGTACCAGAATAAAGGGCAAGGTTGCTGAGCAATTGATGGGACAGTTACCTCAATCTTGTGTTTCAATTGCAAAAGTATTTACATATGTTGGTATCGATTTTGCTGGACCCTTCTAGTGTAAATGTGTAGCGTGTAGAATTACACGTTTATACAAAATTTACTTGGAGATTTTTGTTTGTCTAACTGTGCGTGCTATTCACATTGAGATCGTATCAGATTTGTCAACGTCCAAGTTTTTGGAGGCATTACAATGCTTCATTGCTCGTCGAGAGCTACCTGCCAAAATCTTCTCAGATAACGGAACAAATTTTGTAGGAGCATCAAATTTTTTCAATGACAATCGTACAGATATCTTGAATGCTGCAACACATACCACCATGTTCGCCTCATTTTGGAATAATATGGGAATCGCATCATCGTGACATACAACAGACCAACTTCTCTGCATCTGTCCGAAAGATCCCATCATCTATGTCACAAATGAACCACTTATAATAAAACTGTATCGTAATTATAGAAAACATTGAATTAAATTCGAAGCAAACCATTCACAAAAACAATTAGTTATTTGAGATGTGTTCGACATGGCAAAAATTTCGATAAGAGTGGAAAAAAAAGATTTTGGGATGCTATTTTTCTAATGTTCAAGTCATGTTTGGTTTTCACTGGCATATGTAGTCAGCATTAGCGAAATAGTCCCCCTAAAAATTTTTAGGTCTGCTCTTTTATCGAACTTTTTGCCACGTCGGACATAAAACATGCTTTTAATGCTTTAGTAGCCTCTGAAAAAGTTTTTTTTATGTAAAAGGTGCAATAAACCGTCATGTGATTATAAACAAAATTAAAAGTTTAAACAATTCCTCCATTTACAGGAGTTTAACCATCTACCGCTAAAACGCACTCAACAAAATTAAGTAAGAGCATTACATGGCACAACGATATACAGCATTACGCCACGCGAAAAACTTAATGGATGGGAGATGTCTTATGTTATTGATATTAATTTTTTGCCTACTAACCAATTGCAAGTTTGCCTCTACAAATGAAAATATCTGCAAGAGAATGTTGTCATGGCTACCCACGAGTCCTGTGCGCACTAGCGATGCGCAGAGGACTCGACATGACTGGAGATACTGGGCTGTGACAACGCTAACAGTTGTCTTACAATCAGGGGTGAGCTAAGGTGTGTGACAACGAACATATTTTATTCGTCCTTGTGACGTAAAATGAACATATTAGTAAACTCCTCCACTACATGGTAGCAGGAGCACAGTGTTTTTCACTGGACCTCGAATTTAATAATTCGTTTTTATCAAAATTTGATTTTGCAAATCGAAATTTAATTTCGCAACTCGAAATTTAATTTCGAACATCGAAATCTCTTTTTGGAAATCGAAAGTTAATTTCGGATCTGATCGCAAAAAACGGAGATATTAATTTTTTGCGGCCCGACATACGGTTCCACTTGAACTGAAATAATACACGCCTCCACTAATAAATAACTCTCACCTGTACATTGTACACAATTACCAGTCTCAATAAAGAAAAAAAATCTAGGAATATTCCTATCTCTCCCACACTCATACGTTTGAAAAACAATCCTTAATAAAGACACAAATAGCATAAAAAACCAATCAAAATTCCTCAAAACTACGACGATTGTGCAGAAGACAAAAGACTTGGTTCATCCAATCGGCTTTCACCAGCCGCTGGACGATTGAACAATCGTATGAGTTTTTGTGTGAACACACACACATACGCAAAAAAGATTGTAACCCTTACGTAAAAAACACACACAAACAAAGTTGGTGCAGTCCACTGCAACGGCAGCGACGGTGGAGAAAAAACCCCACGCATGCGCTACCTCACCCCGAAAACAACGTGTTCAACACGACATACCCCTAATGTACGAATAGATAGTAGATCATCTTCACTTCTTGTCTGATTGTGATTGAGATCATTGTGCTCTTCATCACTAATTGAGTTTCGCAACATAATTAATTTATTGTTTAGTGCATTTTCGTAATTATTTTCACGTTTTATTCATCATTCCCCCGGAGTGTAGTGGCGAAGTTTCCACAAGGTGCAGCCATTTAATAACAGGAAAACCATAAGTACACTTACGCGTTATTGTAAACTTTAGTGAACTTCTAAAGCATCGCCATATTGGGAATATGCATTCGTAACACTTCGGACTCTAATTAACTTGTTTCTATTGTATATTATTATAACTTTTCGTAATTTCAATAGTCAGTCCGCCATTTTCATACTAGCCTAAGATCGCTTATCGATATTAGTGCAAATTTCTAAGATATTATTCGTGCGTAATCTAGTTACAAATCAAAAACAGTCCGTTGCCCCAGGGTCACGCCAAAATTTTTATGGTGAGACCCTAAAAAACAGACTGAGTTTGGAAAAACATTATCATTTTTGAAAACCGAAAATAACCTTTTTGCCCACAGGTCATGCCCGATTTTTCATTTCTCTCTAAAGACTTGGAAAAATGTCAAAAAAACGATTTCCAAAAATTGATAAAATCGCGTAAAAAGCAATTTACGATCTTTTTTCCATACCAAAAACTAAAGTGCATAGCACATGATAAAAATTTGTAACACCGGTTACATCTTCCCTCTACACAAAAATACGGCGCACGTTTATAAAGACGAACCACCGTAATACCAATACACAAACCATGTCATTGACCTTCATTCGAATGTAGGTTAATAGTACAAACGCAAAAATCATTTCTTATTCAATCTTATCTACCGTTTTGATCGATAGGCCTAATACCTATAACAAAAAAAGAGAAATAATTTATTTTTTTCCCCTTTCCCTTCATCCTGTTCCTAGAACATGAATAATCAAGAACAAAACATGTCGCGAGGCGACGACATCGACGTCCTCCTCGACCCCGAAGCATTGTTGATGGTGGAGGAGGAGTCAAACGAGGCATCGACGTCCTGCCAGCAGGACGCATCTCGGGCCCCACAACCACGTTGGGCTGAAGAAGTGGACGAGGAAGTGGAGCTGCGCAGAGCAGTGGCAAGACTTCCCAACCCGCAGCTGTCGCCAGTACGCACCATCCAACACATATCCATGGACGTACAGCCAAGGAGCTGTGCGTCCACGTACACAACGAGTGATACGACGGACAGCGGGGATGAGCACCAGCAATTCATTGCGATATTAGAAGATGCTGAAGAATACACCCAAACCCTCGAACAAAAATTAGAGGGGCCCAACATACACGCGTACGAAATAAACGCACTCTCAAACGAGAACACAGCGATAGAGGCCACAATAAAGGACCTCGACTACGTGCCGAGAGGCCTCGCAAGACAAGACTTGCGCAGGGCACGGCAAGTAAAAAGAAAATTACTGGTGCTGCAGTCCACCATCAAGACAAAGGTGCCGCAACACCAGGTGGAAGAATCCGAACCCATACCCGTTTTACACGAGGACACAGACAAGCAGCGTCGTCGGGAAGAACAAGCCTGCTGGGATGCCAGAGCTCTGGAACTAGCCAGAGAGCTGGGGGATGCTCTGCGTAAGGAGGCCAATGCCCGAAAGGTGTTGACCGCCATGCAGAAGAAAGTCCGCGATCTCTCTGCCTTGGTCCATGAGGATCTTGGCGTCCAGGCAGCGGGATTCATCCACCAATACTTTCCCGATGCAAAAAAGGCCACCAAACGTGAACGTTTGCTGCAACCACAACCAGTTCTGGAACAACGGACCTCAGCAAGGGGTGAATGTGGGCAACCCGGAATGGTTACAGGTAATGAAAATTCACTTTCAACTGAAAACGTGGCATCCCCTGAAATTAATGAGGGAGAACCAAGCCCAAAAAGGCTCTGTTCCCACCAACCCTCTTTATCTCAAATTCATTCCCAAACATCGGACACATTGTGTCGTGAGCTACTGCAAAACTCAGCAGAAAATGATACACCCCTAGCAGTAGCGATAGACCCAAACACCATCGATAAACCATCATCCGAAAATTATATTTCGAAATGCTGGGAACATGATCCAAAAGATGAAGTTGATGCTGGGTTTGCAAATCTCAAACCTCCTAAATTTTATTTAGAAAATTGGGATGGTGACATTCTAGGCTATCCTGGGTTTATTAATGGATTTAATAATTACGTTAATAAACGAAATGATATCGCCATCCCACAAAAAATCAATCTACTGCAAGGGCCCCTACCAAAATTCTTGGTAGAAAAAATTAACCATTTCTCCCCAGATAACGCTGGCTACATCCAACGCCTAAAATTTTTAGATAGTAGGTATGGGGACGAATCCAAGATTCGAGCTGAAATGTAGTTAAAAATAACTGCATACTCAACAACCACTAATAATACAACGTCAATCTTAGACACGTTAGACACCCTCACCATTATGGTAGATAGATATCGTTTACTTGCAAAAGTAATCGATGAGGAGCAATTAATTAATATAGTAATTAAAAAATTCCCACCTCGATCTTATCAAAAAACTTTAAAAAGTAGCAAACGCAATGTTAAACATTTGTTCAAAGCAGTTAGATCGTTTATTAAAATTAGGGAGGTATCGGAGCCTATTTGTACTTCCGTACCAAAACAGGTCGATAAACCTAATCCACCCCCACAAACTAGAAATCCCTCTCAACCTAAAGGCAGGAGAAATTTTGCGAATATTTCTACAGATAAGAAATCGAACGAAAGAGGACAGAATAAATCCAATTCTCGCAAATGACCAGCCCAACGTTCGAATCGCACAAACAATAGGGATACTAATGCAAATTTATCTAATACAGATGAAGATGGGATCGTATGGGTCCAGTTACTATCCAGACAGCGGATACCAGCATTGACAGTCTGCACGCCGGTGACTCCGAACACGCCATGTCTATTTTGCAAAGGCGAGCATCATGCTCACCTTTTCCGAAAGAAAAATACGTTAGAGTCCCGATGTGCACATTATCAGCGCTATCGATTGTGTATACGCTGTACACAATCGCATCCCAGTACTCAGTACTGTAAAGCGCTGCCTCTGTCAAATTGCTGGTGGTTCCAGTGCAGCAGCTTCAAGCACCACTCAAACCTGTGCCCCGTGATCGAATATCTGATCACGGAGGGAAAAGTAGCAGCATGGGTGGAAATGCTGAATGACTGCAAGCAGTACCTACCGCCAGGTAACCTGTTTGATAAACAGCAACAAAATTTACCTGCACCCGATCCTAAATTACCTGTAACATTACAGATGACTGCAGCTTCAAGCGGAGACACCGCTAATATCGTTGCGAAGCAACGCCAAGAGGATGAGAACCAGAGTTCCACTTCCGGAGTTCCAGTGTTAAGTGAGTGTTTATCATTTTTTACTACTAAAGATATTGACGCTCATTTCTTAATGTTTTCATCGTACATTCTCGCTCCAAACGCACAAGAACCAGTGAGAATAATTGGCTTTTTTGATTGTGGAAGCAAACATAGCTATATGTTTTACACATATGCCTATGAACACCTCAGACAAAACTTTTCTGAGTTTGCTGAAACAATCAAATTTTGTGGCCTAGCTGGACAAATGTCAAAACAAATTCGTACCCAAATTGTACAATTTCAACTATTCAAACGTGATGGAACTAAGGTTCAAATGGAAGCCAATATGGTACCACACATCGAGAACAACCTTTCCAAATTTGATTTTGATGAATTTAAAAACCATTACCCACGATATTCAAATATCAACTTTTCAGGCTTGGACCGAGAATCTACGATACATTTATTAGTTGGTAATAATTACATGTGGTCATTTATAAAGCACATTAAACATTTGTCACCAACCCTAACCCTAATCAAAAATGACTTCAGGAATCATGTTAGGAGGATTCTTAAGAAAACTAACCAAATGTGATGCATTCGAACCATCATTCTTCACATCCCCAGAAAGTATAGAAAACTTCTGGAAATTAGATACATTAGGTATGAAAACCAAGAACTTAGTTGAGGACGATGCTGAAACTGAAGCATTGCACTTATTTTATAAAAATATAAAATTAGTGAACAATAGATACCAAATCAGGTCACTATACAAGTACAGCCCTCCACTCCTAGTCAACAATAGACAGTTAGCCTTCAAACGATTAGAAAGACAATTGCCCAAATTGCAGAAAAATCCAGAATTTTTCGTAAGATACGATCAGTATTTTATCTCACTAATCGATTTAGAAATGATTGAACCTATCGAAAATGATAGACCTGCAGAAGTGGTACATTACTTACCACACAAGGGTATCTACGATCCAACAAAAAGCACTCTGCTCAGAGTAGTTTTTGATGGATTGGCCAAAACCAAAAAGTCTAACTTGTCCCTAAATGACTGCATGCATAAAAGAAAAGTACTGTTAGCTGATCTAATAGCAATGCTTGTAAGTTTTTGTAAGAACCCTTACGCAATAATCGCTGATATCAAAAAAGCGTTTCATCAAATTGGATTTCACCCAGATGACAGAGATGTCACACATTTCCTATGGATTAAAAATCCTAACAATCTTATGACCAATAACAATTTAGTAACATTTCGATTCTGCCGTGTTCCTTTTGGAATCATAATGGCACCATTCTTACTCGCAGCATTGCTATTACATCACTTTCGATTGGTCGACATGGAGTTCCATGACAAGTTCTTAGAATGATTTTACGTTGATAATTTAATTGTTTCCGTACCAACGTACGAAGAAGCAAAAGAATTATACATAAAATCCAATAAATTATTCAACGATATCTCCATGGAACTCGCCTAATGGGGCACCAATTGCAAACAGTTAAGAAAAGATTTCAACACACAACATGAGTTAAGCAACCCAATCATCAAAGTGCTTGGCCTGTATTGGGATATGGACCATGATGTACTTTACATGCACAAACCAAAACCGTTTACATCTCCACGGACAAAACGCACATTCCTTAGGGTACTATCATCATTCTATGACCCTTTAGGTTGGTTTGCACCAGCATTTGTTCCATCAAGAACGTTCATGAAAGTACTCTGGTCCAAGGGATTGAAATGGGATTAAAAAATCCCAGATGATCTCGAACCAACAGCTACTGAGATAATTACTGATCTCAGCAACAGCCTCAACTACTGCATACCTACACAATTGTACCTAGGAACTAATGACCCAAATACCTGTCAACTACACGTATTCGTAGACGCATCACAGATAGCTTACTCCATGGCAATATACATCAGATTTAGCAACACTAAATCAAATTGCCATGCAGTAAGATTTGTAACAGGAAAATCACGCGTAACACCTATGCGACCGATCACAATTCCTAAACTCGAATTGATTGCAGCACTTATAGGCGCATGTGGACTACGTTCCCTACGTAAACCACTTGGTTTACAGAATGCACCAACATTCTTATGGTCTGATAGCATATGTGTTCTCACATGGCTATTAGAAAGAAAAGTCCACCCACAATTTGTAAAAAATAGTCGACGAAATAAAAAGTATAAAACCTGTCGAATATAGATATGTCCCATCAACGGACAACCCAGCTGATATTGGCTCACATGGTTCCTCTATCCACGAACTCTCCAAATCACTCTGGTGGTCTGCCCCAACTTGGCTATCCCAAGATGAAAAATCTTGGCCAGAAACCAATTTGAATATAATCGAAAGCCTACCAGACGAACCAACCAAAATAGATACGCCTGTATTTCATACAATGAAAGAAGTATTATCCTCAACTTCTAAAAAGTCAGGGTCAATAACAATTGACGATGAATCAATTTTTCACAAATGTCATCCTGCCAAATATTTAAGGCAGATGAAATCAGCAAAAAGACTCATCCCACACTTCTTCATTGGTCCAAACACAGATCAATGTGAAGTCACACTACCAGAACCTGAGGTTCTGTCTCAACAGTGGATAGCTGATCCACCAAACCAAAGTCAGCCCCTTGATTTGACCATCACCAAATCATGCTATATTCCAAAAGATGAAATACCTTTCAAAAGTTTCATACATCCACCATTGAAAAATTCCATATCCTGATTGATCCATCTGGGATATTACGTACAGTAAATTATCTACCCGATATCGAGTACGCAAGAGACATGCTATCACCAATCCTGATGCATCCTAAGTCTCACTTAACAAAATTAATTCTGATGCATACACATCTGAAAAACGTACACTCTGGTACAAAATTTACCATAGCTGACATTAGAAGACACTAAAAGTGTTACCTCAAATACTAAAAAAGTCGTGCACACTATGCAAAAAAGCTGAAACAAGACTGTTTAAGCAATTAACTTTTTCAGAACTACCAAACTTTCGTCTGGTACCTTTCGTAAATCCATTCACCTACATAGGTGTGGACATCTTTGGTCCATTTATGGTATTTGACAAATACCTGCCAAAATTAAAAGCACAGTTGGCAACGCCAACTACACCACCAATCAAAAACTGGGTGTTGATATTTACATGCCTTTCTACCCAAGCGGTGCACCTACTCTCAGTATCAAACTTGACAACTGAGGACATTTGGACAGCGTCCCTAACATTTTTCACTGACAAAGGCACACCCAAAGTTATCCTATCTGATAACGTGGCGCAATTCCACTTAATTGCAACGTACTTACCAGAGTACTGGAAAACGTTCACTGAAGAACAAAAAATCAAACCTAGCTTAGATGAAAGAGGCATTAAATGGCACTTCATTCCAGCTAAAGCACCATGGTATGGTGGAGTTTATGAATGACTGATTGGCATTATATAACAGGTGTTTTATAAAGTCCATGGTCACCACTCAATTTACAAGCATACCTTTCAAGCAAGCTTGAAAGATATACAAACAATGGTCAACAGAAGACCACTATGCCCATCTCCGGATGAGCTTGATCAGTTGACATTATCACCCGCACATTTCATGCGGGCCAACTTAGGCCACCTAAGCAATCCGATTAATGAATCGAATAAAGATCCAACTCCTACAGCAAAACAGTTTATGGACATTTGGAAACTCGACCAAGATTACCTGACAAACCTTTGGTTAACTTGGAAGAGACAATATCTCTTATACCTAAGAGATAGACCACCAACTGCACTCTCCAATCCAGGGCGCATGGTACCATTTGTACCAAAAGTAAACGACATAGCACATGTTTTGGACTACACATCCAAACCTGGCATTTACAAACTTGCGAAAATCATTGATTTAGAGAAATCTCATGACAGCCAAATCTGTCATGCAAAAATAGAATTCTCAAGCAAGCCAACATCTACAATACCTCTGAAGTTCTTGGCTCCGTTGGAGTTAGATGACAGAAATGTAGAAAAACTCGATACGTAGTATCGTACCTCCGATAGACCCCCCTGATTATGACAAAAATAGACTGGTCTGACAAGCCGAATTACTGACTTTAGGGTATGCCATAATTGGACATTATACTCCTAAAAATGATTTAACTACGATTTTTTGGCACCCACTATTACTGTCATGTGCTTTAAAAAAGGTTACGGGTAATAGGTGGCAGAGTGCACTACTTAACTCAGCATCATTGATGTTTACACGACACGCTAACTCCCATATATTCCTTTATAGAATCTGTGATCTACAGCCAATAACTCGTTCCATCCTCTCAACAGCAGCATCCGGCTTTTGAAACAAACTTTCGTTGAAAGTCTCGTTTTTATGTCACTTCGTTACGCTGTAACGTCAGAAGAAAAAATAAAAATTTTTTTTGTTCCTATTTTTATTTGAAATTCTGTAAATAACTATTTTTTCATGTTTATATTGTATTTGTTAATTTTATTATTGTTTTTATAATAAAATAACATTTCATATAACATGTATGTCTAATCTTTATTCTAGATTTCAGGGGAATCTTTGGAGGTGGCCACCCATGGCCACCCAGGAACACCGCCCCCAGTGTCATGGCTACGCCCACGAGTCCTGTGCGCACTAGCGATGCACAGAGGACTCAACATGACTGGAGATACTGGGCTGAGGCGACGCTAACAGTTGTCTTACAACCAGGCGCGAGTTAAGGTGTGTGACAACGAACATATTTTATTCGTCCTTGTGACATAAAACGAACATATTAGTAAACTCCTCCACTACAAATGTAGGTTCTCCTATTATGCAAAATGCATGCCTAAAATAAGCCCTAAAAATAGTAAAATATTCAAAACAAATTCCCTTATAATCGCTAATATACTAAAATATTTCTTAACAATATGGATGTCTTTTTGAAGAGCATAGACCTAATAGAATAAAATTATAGACAGCTCATTCAGCCTAAAATATGCGTTATCAGTTATTCAGATATGTGACAAGAGAAACTTGAGTCACTTGGCAAACAAGTAATGATGCATGAATTATAGATACTTTTCCTCAAAAATGGATATTGATAGCTTTGCCTAAACTATCGATATTATGCATTACTAGTTTGCAAAACTTTCAGAAACTCTCTGTTTGAAACTACTTGATCCATTTCAACAATTTTGATAGGAATGTGTTGTAGCCCATAAAAGCCTCTTACACTCTTCCAAGTTTCATTGTCATATGCCAAACAGCGGAAGCTTCACAGGCTGTCAAGAATTGCCAAACTAGTTAAAGAGTGGAAGTATATGAAGTTATACATCCACTCACGGTCACACATCAGTATAATAAACGTACAGGCCCATTGTTTTGGACAAAACTACAATGTTATTTTCAGACAAAATTAAAATAAAATACCCATAGATTACTGCGCATGTGCGACGAACAAGAGGAAAAAAAAAATTTTGAACAACCAAGCCTTTTTTTAGTCTACCAGCGCATCTATGTCTCTACGACTTCATGTTCATTTTGACATATATATATACAATTCATAAACCACTGAATGGATTTGAACAAAATTTCATCTAAATAAACCACAAACATTGAAAAACAAGTCACTAAAATTTCACTGTTATGCACTGGTTAGTTACAGAGATGAGTCGTTTGAAACGTAGAAATAGTGACCAAAATCTAATTGTCCCTCACTAAAAAGAAGTAAAAACAATTTAAATATCATTGTCATATTTTAACAATTTTAAATGAAAAAAATAAGAATAACAAACTATTTTTCTCTCAACTTTTTAATTTAGATTAAAAATATTAAATCAAACACTGTGACTTTGTGATTATTTTATGATTTAACAAGTTTTCCACAAAACCAAAATTAAATACTGTTAAGTTCGGATAAGTCAGATAAAACCTAATTTTCTATAAACATTGTTATGTACCCATAGTGCCGTATATTTGACCATAAATTTCCACAATACCTCTACTGATAATCAATTTTTTGCCCACTTAAGATCAAATAACAACAAAGTTTCCATTAAAAATCATTGTTCGTAGGAATTTTTATTCAAAAAGCACATAAAATGAAAGAAAAAAAAAATACAATGAAACAAATCATGTTCGCACCTTAAGACAAAAAAAAAAAACACTTTAATTTACGTTCATAAGCTCATCATTAAACGAATATTTTCAGAACACTTTTTCTTCTTTTTACATCCGATAAAACGGCTATAAAATAATTAATACAATTATGTACCCATAGCATAATAAATATATATTTTTTCCATTGGTCTATGAATAAATATTAAATTAGTGGAAATAAATACGCATTAAACAATATATATAAATATTTTTTTTAGATAACCAAAACCCTGGAGATAATAAATAAACTTAAAACAATTGAATTACGGCATAATGGTGCAATTATAACATACAAAGGGGCCGGGGACAGAATAAATGAATATAAACTGGAAAAGGAAGAGAGGGAAAATAACACCCACACACACGCACACAAGAGAAAAAAAGAAGAGAAAACGGATTTCTGTATAAAATTTTGTCATGATCTTTTACAAGCTCATCAGGTACCAAAATGCACGATCAAACAATTTCATCAAATAATAGATTATCACATTAATAGTACCACAGTCTGATATGTTGCGAGTTGGTCCTCATAATTTTCAGTAAACATGGTAAACTGTCGTACGTTTCATTAGCTCGGAAAGATTTCGAACGTTTAAAAATGTAAATATCACTAGACAAGGTTTTAATTTAATGAGAAACAATGAACGTCTTAAAAAAATATGTAATAGAATAAAAAAAAATACACATACAATAAGCTCGCTTGTATTTTATAAATGATCGCTTTGGTAAGTAACACTTGAGGTGAAGTATCACAAGTTTAAGTGCCTTCATTAGGAGAACTTCAATTTTCGGCGATAGAGCAGCTCAAGATCTGACAAAAATTTTCAATTCATATTCCCTTTGGTAGATACCATTAAAACTAGAAATGAATGGAATTTAAGTTCTAAAATTTCATTAATTACCCCATCAAAATAAAATTATATTTTGTTCATGATAAAACAGTGAAGATGCCTCTTAAAAGTTATGAAATGAGAAGCGAAAAATGTACATAAAAAAAATCCTAAATTTTAAAAAACCTTACCTCAAAATGAACAAAATTACAGTAAGATACAGAACAAGTGAACGCACAAGGGAGATAAAAAAATATCAGAAAACAGAATATATAGATCGTTTACTAAGGGGACAAAAAAAAGCTCGTATCTCCAAGTCCTCAGTTTCCTTTCATAATAAAAACATAAACTTGTAGAATAGAAATTATTTCAGATAAGTGAGTAATAAAAATATACAACACCGTAATAAAAAAATTGACGGGATTTCAAACAAAATAACAGGTTATACTGAAAGGTCACTCATTACAATCTAATGATTAGTCACTGAAAACATTGAAAAGTTAAATAAACAAAATTCTAAGGCATATCTGGATACACGAGGTAACTAAGAACATTCATAATACAATCTTCCAAAGGGCAACGAATTCCGGTGACACTCTAACAGCAATAGCTTGGTGTCAACTATATTGAAAATAGTTTCGAAAAAGTTGATTCAACACTTCAAAGAAAGGTCTCAATTAGACAAGCTCGGGTTATCTTTTGACTGATTTCGCCCTCGAAAACATTTTTGCATCTAACAAAAGTGAAATGTCATTTCCCTATCGAATATGAATTAACTTTCAACTTAAAAGTAAGTGTGTTTTAATGCAAATCGGAAGACAAAACCAATATTTAATTACCAAACATAAGGCTTGCGACACATTCGTTGGTAAGACAGAAATATATGTTCAACGAACACTTCTCATCAGTCAAGACTGGACAAAATGTGGCGAACGTTGGAATGAAACAATCAACACAAAATGATTAAAATTCATTATAAGGAATGATTGAGAAAAAAGAAAATTATTAAAAGTAAAATTAAAAGATGCTGAAAAAGTTGAGTTTGATATTTTGTTATGAAAAAAAAAAAAAAATTGTTTTTTTAAATTCATAAGTAATCATCAAATTATTTAGAAATAGGGCAGAAACGAATCCTGGAATAATATAATGTAATTTAATGATAACAGAAAACATTTGATTTACTAAAGTTCAAAAAATAACAGACGATACAGGACGAACGGGAGTTGGGTGCTCGATAAAATGTTTCAAAAAGAAAGGACTAAATGATTTTAGCAAAACACTGAGAAAAATTGGAAAATTGAACTCGATCATTTTCAACAAAAATTAATGATTGTAAAATTTTCGTAAAATAGGAAAAACCGAATTCTCTTGTAAACCTATAGCTCAAGAAGGGTAACAGGGCCTTTAGAGACCACTTTTGAGTAATTATCAGGTGAAATGAATATTGAATGAGAAAGATTTGAAAAATAAAACAGACGAAGATTAAACATGACAATCATTTCCAACAATGTCGACTTAGATGAAATAAATCTCAAAATCGATTTAAAAATTTACAGGTCAGAGCTAATCACCGAGATCATTTCCAAGTAGAACAGCAATTTAAAATATAAATTCGACGGTTGAATTTTAAAATTATGAAACTAGATTCTCAACACCATTTCGGAAGTACGAACATTACATTTTCCAGCTGAACTGAGAAATAAAAAAATTACATGGGACTAATTCAGTCATTTGAAACATTGGAGGAATGTTCACACTCAAATTACCAAAGCGGTGACAAGATGAGAAAGGAATGATTTATGTCAAATCATCAAACATAAAAAGGAAAGAAAACAAAAAACAAAAAAACTGGAATAAACATCTGGTAAGCAGAACAAAATTATAACAATAAAAGTAAAACCACTTAAAAACACTTAATATCACAAAATAAACGTATTGTGAGGTAGATAAAAAAAAGAAGAATGAATGCATTTTCTTAACGTTAGAATAGGTATAAGAAAATTTTTAAATATAAAAATAAATGCTAACACAAGGAAAAAAAAAATTGGTACATTTGTTGAGGATGGAATGTAAATAAAATTGCACGGTTCAAAAATTAAATTGTTACTAAAACGTACCCTTCGAAATAATTAAATAAGAATTAAGTTTATACTTGAATAATCGACACATACTTGAATAATCGACACATACTTGAATAATCGAAAGAGGCAAAAAAAAGTCGTCGAAAAAAACTCTTCAAGTATAAATTTACATCATTCATGGATCACAGCATGGTACAAAGGAGAGGTTCTAGTCTAACTATATCATAATAAAATGTACATGGAGAAAACCCTGTACTTAGCAAGTGCAATAAATTCAATTAATTTTTTTTCAACAATGTACAGCAACAAATACAACAGATGTTGGAGAAATTAAAACAATAGCGCCAAATAATGAAAGTTCCCAAAAATAATACTTTGCTTAGTTGAAGCAAATGTCTTTCAACAGTATTTATTCACAATTTTTGTAAAACCAAAACCTCAAACCACCGCACTCGAATTTTTTTACCTGAGAAAACTAACAAATGCGGCAAAGATTAACTAATATGAACATCTTCTACATAAACGAGACTAGATTTTGAAAATGAAATTTCATTATTCGTTATTATTTTTAAATCATTTTTCATAGGCGTCATCATACAGCTGTACTAATTGTACAAAATGAATGGTCAAAAATCAAAAAAACTATATCGTATTTACTATTTTTATACAATTTTTAATTTCCGCGAGGAAGGTATTTTTGCATAACAATGAAGTTAGTTTCAGTTACAGTTGAATTCACGAAAACTATACTTCATTCAAACAAATTTAATATTAAATTGAAAAAAAAAATTTTTTTGAATAGGATTTTGCTGAGTATCTAAAACGGCCGCCTCGTTTGGTGTTAAATAATTACCAGAAGAGGAAACCGATTTTTCGAAGTTTCTTATATGCACTTATGGTAAATGTTAAGTAATGTTTGAACTTTATTTTTTTAGTGAAGAAAATTTATTTATTCTCATGAGTCGTAGGGGGAAAGGAAAGAAAATGCACGAGAAAATAGTAAAAAATAATTCAGATAGAGAATATTAAAATTAAATTCTAGGATTTCAATATTACCACCTCAGTTTTAGGAATTGGTGAATTTTCAATCCGAAACTTCGAGCGAAAAAAGGAATAATTCTGCCACTAATCTTTATTTGTCAGTCAAATTAGATGGTTTTCACTCAGTAAAATCAGGGAAGATTTTTTCTCGGAACTCGGTAGTTTCAAGCGCCCTCTTGAACGTATTGAAAATACCTCAAAATCTGACTGCAGCTTCACCCCTGAAAATCCACATTTGTACTCATAAACAAGTTTTTACCGATTTACTCATTTCCTAACAGCGATACTAAAAAATTGTTCGAACAAATAATATAATAGATAAAATTTTCAACAAGGAAAGTTTGTTGACATTGTTTTGTAAGTTTCATAGAAAGCTAAGAAAATGACTCAAAAGTTTGCACATACCACTAATAAAAGGTACTGTACTGGATGAGGTCCAGTCTCCCCTACGCATACTACATTGATATACCCGGTCAGTTTAATGGACCTACCATATATCTAATACATAGAAATGAAAATTTTTTTATTGTATTTGTGTGTATGTTTATTCGAAACACGATAACTTCAGAACCACTCCATAAAACAAGAATTAACTTTCTGAGTGTATTTGTTTTATTCAAGGAAGGTTTTAAAATAACTTGGATGGAAGATTTTCAATACGTTCAAAAGGGCGCATGAAACTACCGAGTTCCGAAAGAAAAATTTTATCCTTCATTTTATTAAGTGAAACACCATTTTTCGATCTAATTTAACTGGCCTATTAATACAAACTGTCCTTTTCAAGAAACTTTTTCTTAGTTTGAAAAACTTCTACCTATACTACAGATAAAAGTAATGAAAACACTTGAGCGTACATGCTTTTGAAAAGCTGAAGCAAATATTTTATATAAATGAAACCAAAAATCAAACAAAAATTTGATTTTGATTTCAATTTCATGACCTAACAGTATACATTATATCCTCGATGGATTTAAGAAATTTAAAAGGTTAAAAATGAAAAAAGTGGTGGAAATATTTGAAAATGTAAAACTTGAAAAAAAATAGGAGTACTTTCTAAAAATATTCAGAAAACTGATGATGAAAGAAACATAACTTACCCATAAGTATATACAAAAAAAGTATCTATCAGTAACAAGACAAGAACTTCGACTCCTTCCTTTTGTGTACACTAAAGATATTACATGATGATAAACGTTCCTAGTGGTGTCGATTTGATTTTTTAGTTTTTTTCAACGTTTCTTACATAAACAAAAAAATAAGAACAATAAATCGATTTTTCAACAGTCGATCATCGATTATTTTCTTTTCTATTAGATCTATTAAAATCGATCGAATAATTTTGAAAAATCAACACCACTAAACGTTCCCAGTCAAAATATGAAAAAATCCAAGAGGATCACTGCCTCTTCAGTCAAACTTTGTTATAAAACGTCTGTACTAATAAAAAATGAATATAAAGCTGGGAAGTGGAAGGTGAATGACTGAACTACATTTTGAATGAATTCACCTTAAAATTTTTAAGCAGGAGGGTTAACTAAAACAGGTATTTTTCTTACTTCAAACCTGTTATCGCATCTAAATTCAAAAATATCGAACAGTCCCTCCAACACCTGTTGCACCTATGGTATTAAAACCAGCACACCAAAATGCAAGTCCTACATCAGAAATTCTACTTTCTTACAGTAACTTCAATCACGCTGAAAAAAAAACAAAACTATTAAAGAATAAACTTATCGGTGAAAGAGAAATCGCTAACGAACATGAGATACACCAATATGCGTTAAGTATTCGTCACATCCACACGTAATTCTCGGGCACTGTGTTGCCATGTACTTGCATATGTTTATCCAGTAATTTACTCTGAATAAAAGTTTCCCCGCAAGTTACACACTCGTAGGGCTGATTCGCCTCCTTATCCAGCTGATGTACATTCTTTTCATGACGTTCCAAATGCGAACGTCTTGAAAACACTCGGCCGCAAAGTTGACATTTAAACGTTTGCTCGGCAACAGGTGTCTGCTGCACTACACCCACGGAAGAATCTGTCAATGAATTGCCATTTTCATCACCGCCAGACTTGGTTGCTTGCTGCGACGGTACTTGTTGTTGTTGCTGAGATTTACGACGCGACGGAGGTAGCTGCATACTGTGTATACGTTTCATGTGGCGCAGAAGATGACTACGACGAGAGAAATTCTTGAAACATACATTACAAAATGTATTACTTTTCGTAATATCCACCACAGTCGGAGTAATGTTGACGGCATTCGTATTCATTTCAAGTACGGGAATCGGAGGTAGAGGTTCGTCGGCGTCGTCTTCCATTTCGACGTCCTCTTCACCACCGTCACCGCCATATTGGTTTACGCTACCATCTTCCATCGCGTTTTCACCACTATCATTTGTCTGGTCCCTGCTGGCGCTCTGTAAGCTATCATACGAATGGTTTAAAGCAGACGAATCCGATTCACCACCGCCACTTCCACCGCGAGCTGCAATACCAGGTACCTCTGAAAGAGTAATTTCTGGTAACAAAGGTGTCGATGGGAAGATAGATACCTCCGAATGGTACTGATCGTCCACTTTGGAAGAATTCGTAGCATTTACGGCGAAGAGACGAGCGCCTGCGACAGTTAAGCCCGACAAAGCACTGGCAGTGAAGTCACGTTGGTGAATGAGTTGATGTCGTTTGAGATGTTCGCGGCGAGTAAATGTTTTCGTGCACACGTTGCAAGTGAACGGTTTCGGCTCGGTTTCGCCTTCGGGAGGATCTAAGTCGTGGGCTCGTTTGCGGTGCCGGAACAAGTGCTCTTTGCGGACGAAACCCTGTGAGCAGACATCGCATCCAAAAGGTCGAAGAACGTTGTCTGAGGGGACGGCACATGCCGCATTGCACATTTGGTGGCGGGTGAGGTGTTCTTTGCGTACAAACTGTTTTCCGCAATTAGAACAGGCGTACGGACGTACACTGCCATGGGACAGCAAATGCCGGCTGAGATGTTCCTTGCGGTTGAAGCCCTTATTACACAGGCGACACACAAATGGTTTTATATCTTCATGCGTACTTTGGTGACGTTTCCAAGAACTACGTCGTGGAAACACCTTTCCACATGTGAGGCAATCATATAATTTCGACTTTTCTTCAGTGAAATCATCTCGCCGCTTACCTTGGTCGAATTCGAAGCATTCACCGCATAATGAACATGGAAAAGCGCCCTTATTAATAATGTAACGACGATGGGTGACAGTAACCATCCGCTCTCTATCACCATTTCCATCTGCGAAACAAATCGATTAGTATTAACTACAATTGTTTTTGCGAAGTGTAACATTTTTAATTCTTCATTACAAATGTATTTCCAAGAATCTAGCTTTTTAGGATTCATCAGAAAAAATGGTTTCTAAGAACTGACACATCGACGAAATAATGTCGTGCGGAAAAACTATATAGCAGTAATTAAAGCTATATTGACTGTTTAGAAAATTTGACGCACTGCTATAAAGCCAAACAAATAAAATTGGCACCAGTTTGTAGTTGGGACAAATTATCCTACTAGCAGCGCACATGCCTTAGCTCTTCAAAGTGAAGGGCAGGTGAAGGGAATTGAATTGCAAATGACACTAACGCTTACTTAGTAGGATAAAATTTTCGAAATGACTTTTGAGATAATTTCTTATCAGAGTGCGTCAACTTATCTAATTGTCTATATGGGATGTAAGCCTCCGCTAGAATGCGCCACTATCGCAGTTGATTTTGAGATAATGAGCAGTTTTGCAACATTGAAAACATACAAAATCAAAGTTATCGAAAGCAATTACACAAAAACTGTGAGTGGTAGAAAGCTGAAAATTTCAAGAGACATCTACATAAGTTATCTGAAGATTCTCTGAAATTTCGACTGGAATCGTACACTTATTTTTCGAGATATTGCTAAATTTCTGTTAATATTACCCAACTTGGTTGAATTCTCATCAATAATTACATGACTTGAACAGAATTTCAACAATATCTCAAGAAATAAACGTACAATTGCAGCCAAAATTTCAGGTAAACTTCAAATAACGCATGTAGACGTTTCCTAAAAATTTCAACTTTCTACAATTTACGGTTTTCGTGCAGTTGCTTTCGAAAGGTTTGATTGTGTATGTTTTCAATGCTAAAGAACAGTATGTTGTACATAATCTCAAAATCAACATTTTTGACGAATGGGCCACCAGAGGGCGACTAATTTCACTTTAGATCTGAAAAAAATTCAAGTATCAGGCTTGCCCCTTCACAATTATATGATTTAGTCGCAAGTCCACTCTTTCTGGGCTGGAATTACTGGGGAAAGATAGCGAAACATAAACAGAATGAATTATTACAACATGAAAATAAAAATAATTTAGCATGTGAAAATCAAATGTGTTAACATAAATTACAAAATTCCCGTTTTTTTAGTCTGAGCCAAAACAAAAATTGTTTTTCATCGACGATTAGTTAAACGGCAGAAGATAAAATTTCAACTATCAACACGTTCCTAATTTAAAAATAGAAAAATTCAAAACGTTGAAAAATCATTAAAATTCAACTCAATTTTACTTCATTAAACAAGAGGACTGTTATAATACTTCACGAGCGTAATTTTCACAGAATCTTGATTTTACAAATTCGAAGAAACGAGGCAACTATTACTTTTATTGTTTGTGGGACTCGGAAAAAATTATATCAATTATGCTGATTACGCACAAGTCATAATCTACTAGAACATTCTTCTACAAGATCAACAATTTATTATGAAATATAAAATACTGAAATTGATTCAGTGGTATCTATGAAAATTTCACCAAGAATGACTTGAGGGCTTGCTGAAATTGAACAGTGTGTAAAATTGCGAAAGACATACCTTAAAATCCATATGTTTAATAATGAGAGGGCTTAGAATTAATAGACACAACAAACACAGAAAAATCGACATAAGAAACCCACAACCACAGACAATGAGTGTATTAGATTATGAAAGAAATGGAAAGCTCCTTTCACTTGCAGTTAAGTGTTCACCACTCGAACTCAACGAATGCTGAGAATACTGCTTACACAAGAATATTCAACTGGCCACGTGAAAGATATAAAATGAGTAATTTTCATTTAAAAGTTCTGAGAATGCAGCCTCGTTAAAAAGTGATACTTATAAAATAACACAAAGTATGAACTGTTCTAACAGCTCGCTATTTACGGATAAAACAGCTTCATATCAATTTTGTTATCATTATCAAATAAACAATTTTTCGATTTCCGCAAACGTAGAAATAAATTGATTATCGTAGACCTCAGTAGTTGAAGTAGATAATACAATTTAACAAATAACAAGAAGTGTATAAATACTACTAAAATGAAATAAGCGTATTGATAAACAGCATACCGAAGGATAAATTTTCTTTCTCCGAAATGGACTTCTCGTACACGTCCCACATAGGAGGCAACACTTCCCGACGTAATTTTTGCGACTCCAAAATATCTTTGTCTTTTAAATCATTTTCAGCGCTTTTAGAATTACTAAATTCAATTAAATAATCCGCTAAAATACTAGATGTTGCTCCTCTCCCGCTGTAAACATAAAATAATGTTTTAAATAATCAAGTAATAATGATGGACAGACAGAAGAGTATCCTCAAAAAAAAATTTTTTTTTTAAATAACAGAAATCTTGAAACCTTGAATGAAGGTTTGAGAATTATCCGGAAGAAGAAATGATTGGGCAACTCTTATAAACATCTTTGACGTAAGACCGAAAATATGTTTACAACGACCAAATTTCGAGAAAACGATGTACAGTTAGGTAGCAACCATTACCCATCATAATATGTTATTTCCAGGTTCTATGAAAAGCGATAAATCTTTAGAGTTTTGGATTCACAAGGTATATATTTTTAAATAGCAAAATGAAACACTTTAACGAATGCAAACAAAAACCTAAAATGGATTAAAATTACTACAATCTAAACACAGAAAATTAAAAAATCCAAAATCATGGCCTTAAAATGAAATAAAATTTTTCAAAAAATTAAAGCATCAAGAAACAAGAAGCTGCAGCCAACAAATTAAAAAATACAATTATATTAGATAACTGATTAAAACAGATCGGAATCTATTGATTTTATAAAATCCAACACGATCATCGATACAAACAAGACTTCGGTGATCATTCGAAAATAAGAAAAATAATAAAAAATACAAAACGGTGCAACTCATTAAAATGATTTCAATAACAAGAAACAAGCAGCTAGTTAGCTGAGAAAGAGGACGGTAATGAAACTGAGACGATAAAAATCGAGTCTAAATAAAAAAATTATTGATAATTCAGGACAAACCATGAAAATAAATAAAATACAGAAGGAAGGAAACACACTAAATAATCGACAAAATTTACTCACCCAAATTCTTTTGCAGGATCTAAATTAAAAGTTTCTTCTTTCATGAGCACGTAATCTTCTGGAGATGGCTCCGCTAATTCTGGTAATGATGTTGACCCAGGAATCAGCAATGACTTACCTAAAATAAAAGTAGTAAAGTTCAGACCAGACAGCATTACAATAGCAAAATAATAACTGAAATAATATCAACGAAAAATACTTTTATCTTCGTCTAATTCTTCGTCGTCGTCATCTTCACTCAAGCCTACATTTTCACAGGGAGACATTTCAACATCAGATAAGTTGTTTTCCAATGGCTCTTTTTTTAATTTGCCGAGAAGGAAGGGCTGAAGAAAAGAGAAATAATACATTAATAATTAAATAATTTTTCTGAACAGTGATCGATGAATACATGTACAGAGGTTACTGACATTCGTGATACCAATTACTTCCTTATTCAACTCATCTTGAATTTCAGCTTCTTTATCTTCATCTGATTTCTTCAATGATTCAATTTCGTTGGAGTCACGATCAAATTTCTGAAACAATAATTCAGTTAATAAAGAGGTCAACTAAGCACGAACTGACGACCGAGTTAAATACCTTATCAAATGATTCCGCAGATTCAGAATTGCTCAAACACCTCAATAACACAAGTTCGGATTGCAAACAAGATTCACGGTAACTGTAGTACTGTTCCAATTTCAAGACGCAACCTTTACATATTGACTTCGGTAATCTATCGTTTCGTTCGACCTGAGAAAAAACAAAGAATGAATTCGAGTAAAACCATGTTCATGAAACTTGAAGAAAATTAAATAAGAGAATACGATACAATTCACTTTTAATTTGAAGCTGATAAAAAAAGATGAGAACAACAGGTATCAACAATAATGATAAAAACCTTCAGAAGGGTATGTTGGAATATAATGGAGAAAGAAAATCACGGAGTCTGGGATGATCTAGGAAGGTAATACAAGCAACGAAATATGAGTTCAATGTTTCAAAATCTTTCAAAACTTTACTCAACATGGCACGATTTCTCAATTCCTCGCCTATCGGCAAGAAAAAAATAATGAGCCAAATTGATTAAATAAAAACTTGAATCGTATTCAGTTGGATAGGTCAAGCCAAAATTGTAAAAACAGAATAAGTAAACAATGATGGAAGTACTTTAATCGGCAGGCAGACAGAGAGTTTCTTCAAAATCTGCTTCGATGCAACATCACTGTCGTCGAAAATTTCGTAAGCTCCATTAGCTAATGAAGTCGTACATAATCGGCAAATGAAGTTGAATTTCCCAACCGAAATATCAGTCATACTTGATGCACATAAACTTAAAACTATCAAGAAGGAAAAAAAAAGACAGCAGAAAAGCTAAAACATATAAAATTATGTAATTAAACTACATCGCGAAAATGGGCGTTAAAACTGAAGGTGCAACGTAAACAAATAAATCGAGCTAGCGCCATGTTTAAAATTGGGTAAGTTTGGGCACCTCGTGGGGGGAACGTTCCAGTTGAACAAGTTTTTGCGGGAATTTTTTACCTGGGTTTGAGAGAGAAGAGGAGGTTCTTCACGCATTTCACGAAATTGATCAAGAGAGAGGTGTTAATGAGAGGGAAACCTCTTTTTGTGCTTCGTATTCGTACGTCTATAACAGGTACAAGGCAAACGGTAGGCAGCAAGCAAGGAGGTAAAGTTACACGGAAGCGAGTGACAAGTACCTAGCGAACTAAACTAGTGAATAAATTCGCTAGACTAGCAAGATAACAAGGATCGTTGAAACCATACTTCGAGCAAGAGTAAGCAGGATTTGTAAAAAAAACGAGATTGAACAAGGGTCCCTTCAGAATAAACAGTTAGTAGGTCTGTTCTATTAGCTATGAAAATCAACCCTTTCAACACTTGATGTTACTCTCAGTGACAAGTATGGTTCTTTTTGTACATGAGGGTAACACAGAGGACAGCGAAGTTCTGTTTGATAGGACTACACCAACTTACACCAGGAGACGTTGTTTGCAGGTAACTTTATGGTTCCTCGTTGGTTGTGCGCAGGCGCCTGAACTTGTTTTCTTTCCATAATATAGGTTAGTTTATTTTTGGATATTTTGATCTGTTCTTCTTACCTGTTATCACTGATCCTATATTATATATTAGCTGTGTTTGATTGGACTACACTAACTTACACCAACCTACACCGGTAGGGATATTCCACAAATATTCATGTAAAACTAGACATAAAGTCATATAACATTCCTACATTTGTGGAATCGCCCTCCCGGTGTAGGTTGGTGTAAGTCGGTGTAGTCCTATCAAATAGAGCTATTATTATTGATGTGTGTTTAAAGAATTCATCAACGAATTCATGATGTTGAATTGACACAAGTTCGTCTATGAATTCTCTTTGATTTGTTTGCATTTAATGGCATTAATTTGTCGACAAATTATATCTGTTAAATGCACCCGAATCCCCTTTGATCCGTCTGTTTATAGATATTAATTTATTAACAAATCGAAGGGAATTTGTCAATGAATTCTCTTCAATTTGTTTGCGTTTATTTGCATTAATTTGTCGACTAATTAAGGCCGTTAAATACACCCAAATTCCCTTTGATCTGTGTGTGTTTATAGATATTAATTCGTTGACAAATCGAATAGAATTTGTCGTTGAATTCTATTCGATTTGTTTGCATTTATCGGCATTAATTCGTGTTGGGATACGATTCCCTCACTCCCTCACGAACACATAACTCTATACTGACTAACACTGTATGTAACATGTATATTACATTTATTCGTTTTACATGTGGCGACACTGATCGCCAACACAATATTCTTTCCACCACTGCTTGACGGAGAATGTTCTCCGCTCGTCAGTCGTTGTACTAACGTCGTCAATGTATCATTTTTCTAAGATGGAAGTTCGTCCTTATCTTTTTCGTATGAAGTGATCAGAACTCACCTCAATATGGTAGGCAGAGCTGTGGATTGGAAAAATAAGTGTGGTAATTAAAATGTGATAATTGTGTAATTAATTAAAAGTTAAAAGTTCATGTTTCACGCAAAGTGAAAAGGCTTAGTGCCGTGTGATACCTCCACACAAAGTGGTAGGAAAAGTGAAAAATTCGTGAACGCAAAGTTTGTTTCAGTGATTAAAGTAACTTTCCTGAAAAAGTTAAAAGTTTTAATTCCAGTAAATCAATAAAAAAACGTGAAATTTAATGAAAACAACGGTAAATTCTTGGGTGCCTGTGAAAACGTCGAAATTGAGAATTTGGAGAAAGCAGATCAGATATGAGAGGATCTTGTGGTTTGGCAGACCAGTACATAGAATCAAAAACGGTTTGCAATTGTTCTTGCTGTATTCTGGAGAATAAAACAAAGTAAGAAAATCAAAAATCTAAAAGTTGCAGAGAAAGATCGTCGAAGTTTGGTGTGATCTGGGCAAGAAAGCAGCAGGAAAACATCGGAAAAACTACGAAAGTGAACGAAAAAACATAAGATAAGTAAAAAGTCTAGAATAATTAATTATTAATTCGTGTGATTTTGTTCAAAATTGAGTAAAAAGAAATTAAAATTTTGGTAACAAAAAGTCAAATTTTGGTATATTTTCATGTACATTCTCAACCAAATTTCAAGTAAAGTAGAAACTTGAAAGGTGGATTCAATAGCCTTTTAAACTTTATCTTGTTGGTCGAGAATTGCAGAAAAAGGAAATCTTTGTTGGATGAGCTTCATCGAATCCAACAAAAGAAAACCTACATTCATGACCAATAACATTAGTGACAGATTTTTTCTTGTTCACATACAATAAAAGATCTTTTCAATTGTTGAAAGCTAATAGATTATTTCATTTTCAGCAGTAATCTCTTTCATATTTTGTTGAATAATTTTTGGACTAAGTACTAATTTATATTTTAACGTGTTTAACAGAATTATTTGCGTTCTGAAACAAAACTTAAAGCTTTAACCAATTCGATTTTGAACATTTTGGGGATAAAATCAGAGTAAATCGATCGCTCAAGAAACAGAAACAACGGCGGAGAGATCACCTCATCGTCGGCAACATATATTTAGTGAGATTTATTTTAAAATATTAATCAATTATTGAATGTTATACTATAATTTACTTAATTTGCATTCCCTATCGAGCGGTTGAGACCGTGTTGTGCATTATCGTGCAGTTGAGACCGTGTTACCCTCTAGATTTAAGTTCTCGTGTTTCTGAGGTAGGATTTAAATTCCCAAATATCACAAAATTATTAATAAAATGTCACGATTTGAC
The DNA here is from genome assembly GCA_011428145.1 of Ericerus pela. Lineage (NCBI taxonomy): Eukaryota > Metazoa > Arthropoda > Insecta > Hemiptera > Coccidae > Ericerus > Ericerus pela. Next base: position 98,026 of record WOFM01000331.1, read on the forward strand.
ACGAAAAAGGTATTCGATGGAAAAAACTATGATGCCTGGAGGACCACGATGGTCTCAACATTCTATACAGGAGGATTGTATCCAATTATGCACGATGTTGAGACCAAAGTGCTATTTTTTGGGCTTGAGTTGAATAACTTTTTAAACCCTGACCCTGGCAATGCTAGTTCAGCTAGTCGTATGGCATATTTCCGCAATCAGGAAAAGGGAAAGGCTCTAATCTATCAGGGCCTTAACAACAAATTGATTGAGAGAGTCAAAGATCTAAAAACAATAAATCAAATATTAAAAGTTTTAGATGAAAGGTACAAAAGCTGCATGCAAGTTACATATATTAACGCGAAGCAGGCCTTTTAAAGATTAAAATTTAATAGTGATGGCAATATGAGGAGTTATTTAGACGTGTTTTCGAGATCAGCTCAAAGAATGAGGGACTGTGGTAAACCTTTGGATAAACAAGAAGAGATAGAACAACTTTTAATATCATTGAACATGGACTATGACATGACAAGGCTGGAGTTCAATACTTTAAGTCAGGATCAGAAAACAATTGAAACACTCCATGCCATGTTGATTGAAAGGTCAGATAAGCTATATGACGAGAAAAAATCAAGATATAATAATAATAAATTTCGTAATTTCGACCACAATAATAAGAACCAAAGATTTCAATATGGAGGAAATTACAATAGATACAATAACACTAATAGAAACCAAAACCATAGTCAAAATGTAGATCAGGGGAAAATGACATATAATAATAATCAGCAATCAGGAATGTCTCAGAATAATAATAATAATTATGAATATAAAAAATATAATAATAACCAAAATCAAAATACTTTGCCAAGTTTGAATAACTTAGTATGTTTTAAGTGTCATGGCAAAGGACACATAGCCAAAATATGTCCGTCAAATAAAGAGGGTGCAAAACCCCAAGATAAATTAGATGGTCCTGCACAAAACACAAGATACGGACGAAACAATCATAATAATAATAATAAAAATAAAAAGGAAAATGACATTCAATGGTCCATGATGATCAGATATATGGATCATGACCCGAAAAAAAAACAAAAATAATAATAAATTAATAAACTTAATCACATCTAAAGACACCAAACAAGAGTCAGACTCAAATTATGTCCCTCTCACTAAAAGAATCATGTTAGATGGTGGAGCTGTGGCTCACGTAATATCAGACTTATCAAAACTGTCTAACCCAATAATGTTAGAAAAGCCCATTGAGCTGGAATGTGCCATTCAGGACACACTACTTATTGCCACACATATAGGTACTATATTTATTAGAGTGGAAAATTCAGAGAGAAACCAAAAAGTAATAAGATTAAAAAACGTACATTATGTACCATCCCTAAATGTAGACCTAATGTCAGGGATTAAAATAACAGAAAATAGAGCGCTTGGCATAAATCAAAATTTCTCTGCAGCACACATATACGTCCGAGGCACGGACGAGGTAATCTTTTCAGCCTCAAAAATAAGAGGTGTATACATGGTGAAGTACAAAATTGTACCAGAGTCCACTGTTAATATTATAGAAAATGAAGACAAATTAAATAGAATATGTCCTTATAATAATGAATCAAATAAATTAGCATGTATGCCTAATATAAACTCCCAAGATGAGTGGATGGAATATGAAGTAGAAGAAGAAATTATAGAAGAAAGTCAGGAGGAGAACGAAGAGAATGGAGAGAATATCAATAATAATACACAAAATAATAAAGATAATAATATTGTAATAAATCCTAATGACGAATATGATAATAATAATCCACAAGAGAATGAAACGAATGAAGGTGGAAATGAAATGAATGAAGATGTAGGTATAAACATTAATAATAATATAACAAATAATAATGACATAATAAATGATAATCAAGAGGTCAATGAGAGTATAGAAACACCAAAAATAGACAAAAGAATGATATGGCATAGGAGATTGGGACACTTATCAGGAAAAAATTTGAAGTTCTTGACAAAGGTCTCAAGAGGTATTCCAAACAGAATTACTTTTTGTGATAATGAGTTCAGTCTGTGTGAGGTATGTGTGAAAGCTAACTCAAGAAGATTAGGGCACAATGGAACTCGCACACGACCTGAGAGGAAACTCGAGCTCGTTTCATCAGATACAATGGGCCCCTTCTCACTAGGTGTATATGGTGAAAAGTATGTTTTGATTTTCGTGGATCATGCGACAAAATACATTTTTATCTCCACTATTGAAAAAAAATCAATGGTTTTTGAGGAGTTTAAAAAATTATACATGAAATTAAAGTCGAAATTCCCGGATCACCCAATAGCCTCTTTAAGATGTGACAATGCTAGGGAATATCTTGACTCAAATATGAAGACATTTTGTGAGGACAATGGCGTAAACCTCGAGCCAGTCGTTCCGTATTCTATTCACCAGAGTTGAATGCGATGGCCGAAAGGCAGAATCAAACGATTATGGCAAGGACAAGGGCTATGTTGTTTGACTCCGATTTGGATTTCAGTTTTTGGTCATTGGCTGTTCTGACGGCTGTTTATGTTATAAACAGAAGCCCAACTAGGGCCAACAAAGACCATAAGACCCCTTTTGAGATGTTTTATGGCAAAAAGCCGGACTTATCTAATATGAGAGTTTTTGGGTCTCTCGCTCACAGTCATATCCCCATAGAGGTCCGTCAGCAACAAGCCACGAGAAATAAAAGAAAAAGAGCCAACAGTGAACACCCAAAATTAACCCAAAGATCTGATAAAGGAATTTTCGTAGGGTATACAAACAGTGGGTACTGTATAAGGGACCTATTAATGGACAAATCGCATGTCACTTGCGATGTCAGATTTGATAAAACGAGAAACATAAAACAAATAAATAATATAAATAATAATAATGAAAATATACAAGATAATAATAATATAATAGAAACTCCTGTAATTTTAAACTTATTCAAATCAAGATATAAAAATTACATTGAGGACAACATCCCTCAAAAATGGGAGGATGTCAAAAACAATCCTTTTAAGGAAGAATGGCAACAAGCCAGTACAGACGAACTGAAGTCATTATCTGATATGGGCGTGTGGGAAGTCGTCCCAAAGGAGAAAAATGTGAGGTTGGTAGATACAAAGTGGTGTTTCACCACAAAACCCAACAACCAAGGCGTTCATATACCGAAAGCTAGATTGGTTGCAAGGGGTTTTAAAGATCTTACTCACTATTCTCTAACTGAAACATATGCCCCGGTAATCCAATACTGGTTAATAAGATGGATACTGTCAATTACCAATAAATACGGATTAAACATAACACAATTTGATATAAAAACAGCCTTTCTCAACTCACAAATAAAATACCCTATATTCATATGGTTTGATATGAATATACTGTGTGACACATTTTTACTTATATGTTCGTTCGTCCATTTTGAATCGCAGGGGGGTGTTGGGATACAATTCCCTCACTCCCTCACGAACACATAACTCTATACTGACTAACACTGTATGTAACATGTATATTACATTTATTCGTTTTACATGTGGCGACACTGATCGCCAACACAATATTCTCACCGCCACTGCTCGATGGAGAATGTTCTCCGCTCGTCAAATAAATCATTTTTCTAAGATGGAAGTTCGTCCTTATCTTTTCCGTGTGAAGTGATCAGAACTCACCTCAATAATTCGTCGACGAATTCCCTTTGATTTGTCGACGAATTAATGCCGATAAATAAACCTGAATTCCCCTTGATTCTTGTTTGTTTATAGACATGAATTTGTCGACAAATTCCTTTTGATTCATGTGTATTCAATGACTGATTTGTCGATGAATTCTCTTTGATTTATCGAAAAATTAATGTTCTTAAACACAATTTATATGCGTTTAATGGCATTAATTCGTATGCATTTAACGCCCTTAATTCGTCAACGAATTAATGTTATTAAACTCACACAAATCAAAGGGAATTCGTGTGTTTTTAAGAGCCTTTATTCGTCGACAAATTAAGGCCGTTAAATATACTTGAAACCCCTTGATTCTTGTGGGTTTATAGACATGAATTCATCAACAAATTCCTTTCAATTCTTGTGTATTCAACGACTGATTCATTCACGCTTATAATTATCACAGGTGGGATTTAAATTTCATGTTTTATAACAAACTATATGGAAAGAAGACAGGTTCAGATGCATGCGCACAACCAACAAGGAACCATAAAGTTACCAGCAAACAACGTTTCCTCTTATACCAACCTACACCAGGAGGGTGATTCCACATAATATGTATATATTATATGACTTTGTGCTAAGTTTTACTTGACTATTTGTGGAATATCCCTACAGTGTAAGTTGGTGTAAGTTAGTGTAATCCTATCAAACAGAGCTCAAATCTTACACTGGCTTGTCAAATGTTGTTGTAACAGAAATTACACCTCAACTCATTCATCATCATCATCATCATCAATACAATAACCATATATATATCACATGTTCCACTTCTCTCACAAACTCATATCTGTACTTACAATCAATGCTAGCGCTGCGCTTCGTCATTATATATTTTATTCCTGTAATATGTTTTAGTCTGCCAATTATATTTCTCTGCAACTGATGTCTCGTGTTCATTTTTTGGTCCTCTCACTCTCACCTTACTTCATGGTAGCTATTGCTAAAGTTTGAACAAAAAATTTAAAGACACAGTAAAGTTAAAGCAGATACAATTGAATTTTGTTTTGATGTAATTTAATTGTTGTGCGAAATTTGAACTTTAATGTAAATTTATACACAAATTATTTTTGTATTTTTTGAGAATTGAAAACTCGAATGTTTGATTTTTTATTTCAGTTTTGAAAACTAAAATCAATTGTTTCTGATTTATTAACAGCTGATCCTGGAATGAACAAAACTGCAAATCCAGTAAGGACCGCCAAAAAAACCAGAGAACCACTGAGTCACTATTCATTCCCATCATTGAAGAATCCACTGCGAATCTACTCACCGAAGACCATCACTTTTGGGCCAACTGCAAGTCAAAATTTCAAACGAATAAGACATCAGCGAATTTACAATATCGAGATAAAAATCAAATACATCGCACAACACAAATCGTAGAGAATCATATATAACAGGTAGTATACATCGTAATTAATTATTTTTGTGTTGTGATAAAAATAAAAAATATTGTGTTGAGCAAAAAAGTCCCATGTCCGAATATATTAATTTAAAAGAGAATAAAATAGGAAAATTTAAATTAGAAAAAGAGGAATTTAACGAGTTAATACAGAAATTAGAAGTAGAAAAAATAATAAATTAAAAAACTGAAACATATAATTTCCCAAATTTTGTATACTTTACTGGGGAAATAATATTAGAATCATTTACTTTCAGAAACTACCCCAAATTATTTCACATCAAGAGTTTATAGTTCAACTGAATCGGAACAGAAATTCCTAGATAGGTTTCTTAATAATAAATAAAATAAAATAAAGTAAAAAAAAACTGGATATATCAGATATAGAGGATATAACAGAGCGAGAAAAAGAACAAGAAAAATTACAAGAAAAAAAACAAGAATTAATAAACAAAATAAAAACAAGATTACAAGAAAATAAGAAATATAAAATTATAATTGGTAAGGAAGATAGTGTGTTAGGCTTCGAAAAAATAAAAGAGAAAGATATGGCCACCTCAAATGAAATTAAGCCCATACAGGCACCCTTAGGAAAAGTTTTCAATGGCAAATATTATTTAGATTGGAGGCGTATGATTATTTCTCCAATTAGGGGAGCTGGATATTACGATATATTTGGGGAACATTAATTTTCAAGATCATATGTAACCAATATTAATGACTTAAATTTCCAGCCTGATAGTGATATGATAAATTATTGTATGATGCAAGATAATGCAAAAGAATTTATATTGGAAAGAGTTTCAAACGATATCACAAAACAAATTAGAGATTCTAACACTGCAATTATGATGTTAAAAAATTAGATAATATTTATCGAACTAAAACGTCCATTACAGCCAATATGGCTAAAGCAAAATGGATGGAATTTAGATTCCAACCGGGTGGAAATATGAGAGGATTCTTTAAAAAATGGGATGAACTAGTAACTGACGTTAGAGATAGTAGAAAGGAGGTAAGTGAAGAAGAGGAATTCAAAAATTTACAATTAGCACTATGTTAAGAGCAAGCTTTAGCAAAAATGCAGTTTGAAAATTTACCTATGAGAGAACAAAATATAGATAATTTTAAGAGAATATTAAGGGAAGATGCGGACCAAAAATATAGGAATCAAACGTTAAAGAAACAAGCTACAAATAACAACAATAATACACAATATAATAATAATTATAGGTATAACCCCAATAATAATAATAATAATAATAATAATAATAATTATAGGGGAAATAGCAATGGAAATTATAGAAATGGAAATCAGAATTATACGAACAACACAAATAACCCCAATCCAAATAATAATAATAATAATAATAATAATAATAATAATGATAATAATAATAATAATAATAATAATAATAATAATAATAATAATAATGGAAATAATAATAATACTAATAATAATGGATTAAATAATAATAGAGGAAGTAACTATAATAGTAATTATCAAGGGAATAACTATAGAGGTAATAATTATAGGGGTAATAACTGAAATTACAACCCTATAAATGTAACCAAAATGGTCATGTAGCACAAAATTGAACTAATAATACACAAAATAATAATGAAAATATTAATAAAAATTAAAATAATTATCCACCAAAAACAAATACTAAACAAACAAATTCAAATAAAAAGGAAATCCTAGAATAACAAGTGAAAATGTCTTGTATGCTTAAAAAACTCTCATAAAATCAGAAAGAATGGCTATTAAATAAATTAATTAAAAATAATGAATATAATGAATATTATACTCTTTTACAAAACAAAGCAATTTTTGATGGGGCAGCTGAGGTGCATCTGACTTTGGATTTAAATAAATTAATCGAGGTCGCAAAATTTGTTACCCCAAAAAAATTGCAATGTGCAGGAAAAAATGCATTTTTGTATGAAACCCACACTGGAAAGATGAGAATAAAAATTGAAAATTACCAAAAACAACAGTCCTTAATTGAATTGAATGATGTACATTATGTACCGAATTTAAATATGGATATAATATCAGTAATTAAAATTACCAATACTGGAACAATGAACATAGATCAACAAAGGGACATTGCAAACATATATTTTATAGAAAACGGAGAAATATTAATAACAGCCTTAAAAGAAAATGGGATATTTTACGTACATTATAATGTTGAAAATAATATAGATATAAAAAAATAATAATTTTAATGAAAAAGAAGAAAATTCCACGAAAATATGTGTACCTACCCGTAACCCAAAATAATGAGGATGAATGGGACAATTTTTCTGTAGAATTAGAAATTGAAGAATATGATAATGATAGTGTAACCAATGAAGATATAGCTTTACCTCAGGGAGGTGAAGAAGAAAATAATAATGAATTAAATAACAATAATTTTTTTGAATATACATCAAATGATGATGAAACATTAAATAATAATGAAAACACTGATGATGAAAACAATGTTCAACCACCAAATAATAATAATAATTTAAATAAAAAATTTTAATACACAGTAGGTTAGGGCACCTGAATGGACGATATTTGAAAAAATTAAAGGGTTTATCAGTAGGGATACCTGAGAATATTAATTTTAGGGATAATGATTTTAAAAATTGTCAAATATGCTGCATAGCAAATAATACAAGATTGGGTCATAATGATGTTAGAACAAAACCCACATGCAAATTGGGGATAACATCTTCAGAATAAATTTTAACCTTTATCGATCACTACTCAAAATATACGTTTGTTATCCCAATATCGAGCAAAAATCAAGTAACAACAGAATTAAAAAATATCATAATATCTATGTAAAACAAATTCCCTAATTACCCCAGAGGATCAATTAGGTGTGATAATGCAAAGGAATATACTAACACAAAAATAACTAATTATTGTACCAAAAATGGCATTACTATTGATTACGTGGTTCTGTACTCTCCCAAGTTGAATGGTGTAGCCAAAAGGCAAAACCAAACCCTAATGAGGAGAGCGAGAGCCATGCTCATAGATGCAAATTTGGATATTAAATACTGGTCATATGCAGTCGTAATGTCAGCATATCTAATTAATAGATCTCCCACAAAGGCAAATCCAGAATATAAAACCCCTTACAAAATGTTTTATGGGATAAAACCAAACCTAAAAAATTTTAAATTCTTTGGATCACTTACATATAGACATATTCCTATGGAAGTGCAAAAGCAAATTAGCGTTTATATACGTTATTTGGGTGCAACTTTTATATCTTCCATCTAATAGTTTTATTATTTGATTTACAGTTCTTAATTCTTTTAATTTTTCTATTATTTTGTTGTGTAATCCTTGAAAAATTAATGCCTTTCTGTAACGGCCAAAAGAGGTTGTGTTGTACCTAGTTACGACCACTTTCGGGAGTACACCATACACGAAATATCACGTACTTTAAAAGCAGTAATACTTCTACGATAGATTCAGATTAGTTATCCACAAACTATAGTGGACCTTAACATTTGTTTGAGACTCAATAATATTTAAACACATCAGTGAGTTAACACATTTAATATTTTAATACTTTGTACATACAGTACATATTTCTACGTTAATATTAATACATATTCAATCACAATTCAACAAGCAAGACTATCTGTTCACCAGAGACTTCTACGAGAGAGGTTCCAGGTACTTAGAAGTAGCTGTTGGAGAACTGAACTAAACTGAACAATCATACAACTGAATCGAGGGATTATATACTCGTTCAGGGTATGAAAACGTACGTGTCGGATAGGTAAAGTGAGGTAGGGTGTTTGTTATTATAGGGTTGTGCTGACTCGTCGAGTACTCGAGGGACAGGTACAACTAGGTCATAAATATACAGAATGTATATCTGTATATGTAAAATTAAATACGAATAGTTTGGTGGTTGTTTACGAAGAGTTATAGGAAGGTAATTGTTGACAAATATCTACATTTTTGGTATTCGAAAATGAGTGAACGAATATGTTCGTCATTTCTTAAAATAGACGAAAATATACGTTACACAATTCTCCGGGGGGAACAAAAAAAATAAGGAAAAAAAAATTTTCCAAAGTCTATCCAACACATACATATGTCCAGATAATTCTGCATGATTAAAATTACGTCATATAATGCGAGTATGAGTATATTACTTAGAATAACATTTTTATGAATCTTAATTATGAGTAACAAATTTTTCTTACGTATATATGAATGATTAGTATATCGTATTATTTTGCGTAATTTTTTACAATGCTGTGCTTTTTGTTAGGTTCACACAGTTTTGGTGGCAGGTTAATTTTAAATATACTATAATAATTATTAAAATAAGTGAGATTGCACTTAACCATATTAGGAACATTTCATTAATGAAAGTTATATAATCATTGAAGTTTTGGTCGGGTATTTGAAGTTTGATGGATTTAATTTTGTTCTCCAGATTGTTCATGGGAACAGTGTGAGGAACAAAGTTTTTCCAATTTGGGTTGTAGACCTTTGTCGTTGCCAGATCAATGGCAAGATCAAAAGGTTCTATCGAATCAGAAAAATATGTCCACAAGAGTGGTAAGTGATTTTCGATTTTAATAGTCTCTTCTAATGATTCAGAGAGACAAGGGATTTCTATGGGATGATTACAGTATTTTTGTTATTTTTATCAATATCTTCAATTTGGATGTGACAAGGTACGTCCAGAATGAAGGTTCCAGGGGAATCATTGTTTATTTTTAATTTTTCGGATTTTTTCGTAACAGAATTAGTTGCTACGAGGGAGTTAAAATTTACAATAGCAAACTTGGTGTGACCAATAGGGTGCACCAATGTTTGATTATTATTAGGATTGCATTTAAATGAGCAAGATTGTAGTAGATTTTGGTTTAGGTCTTGGAAGAATAAATTCTTTGCACAAGACGATAATTTATCACTTCCTCTATTAGAAGGAAGGAAGCATAATGGTTTATCCGAGTTACAGTAATGGAGGTTGGTTCCACTAATATAACGTACAGAATTTGTTCTGATTTCATGAATTATCAAAGATGGTTCTTGATCCCAGCTACACAGTTCATTAGAATGACTTTTGAATGTGAGCGGAATAAAGTCGTAAATTTCGTATTTTGAATCTAATTGTTTTAGGGGAATTTTAATTTCTAGTTCTAACGTATTTTTAAAGAAGTTACAGTTTACAAGTTCAGCATGATAATAATTTTGAATGTCCTTAATGGGTATTGCTAGGTCGAGTCCTAGATTTTTCGTAATTTTCGAAAGTTTTACTAAATCTTTTTCTAATATTTCCTTTGAAATAATTGAAGATGGGATCATATGAGATTTACACGACGTTAGGATGTTTGATAGTCTTAACGTGTTTATTAGGTAATTATCATAGAATCCTTGTATATAGTTTAGCGAGATTAGAAGTTCGTGTTCTTCTAGCGAATTTTCCATAAAAGAATTTGTATGCGAGATAAATCTTGTCATAAAATTATTTGTATGGTCAATGAAGCTATGCAGATTAGTAGACGTATTTACTAAGGCTGCATGCTCAATTAGTAGCTGGTTTTTAATAATATCGTACTCTTCTTTTAGCGAGATTTCATTCGCCAAGAAGTTTCGTCCATCTCTAAAGTTTAATACTCGACAGCAAAATCGTAGCGCATCTCCGAAGAAAGATCTGATCGGGGTGAATACGCTTCGTTTGCTTCGAATAGACGATGGTGTCGAATAGAAATCTTGTATCATCGCAATGTTTTGTTCTTTCAGATTTTTTATGGTATTTTTTAATCGTTTCGCCATTTCTGCATATTTGCAATTTTTCCAGGTTGTTTCATTACACAACCGGTGTTTGAAATTCGTTTCTAATAATTTATCCGCTGATTCATGCAAGTCTAGCTTAATGGAGTAAATTATTGGGGCAGATTTAGAATATACGAAAATATTGCTTATTTCTTGAAAATAAGCGCCAGTTGACGCCGTCGTAATCCTATATGGGTCAGACGATGTTCTTTGCGCAATACTAGTCGAAGAAATAATTATTGCGAAATAGAAAAGTAGATTCGTATACATTTTCTGAAACAGAAAGAATGCAACGTCTAAATTATTTACGAGACAGATGGATTATGAATTTTAGGAATTTATTTCGACGTGACTTAGTTGGGGCACGGGGAAAAGACAAATTTTGCCGACATTAACATTATTAATTTCGGTCAATTGATTAATATAAAATTATTGGATTCGAGTGCAGTTAGTATTCAAACTTTGCCTGCTCTCGATCCGTTCTGTCTTCGTTAATTATTTTTCGTGTGTTATTTTTCCAATTTTTTCGTGTATATTTTTCTTTCCGAATTTTCTAAGTTTTAGTGAAGTGCCAGTGACTTGTGCAGTTCGGCAGATAAAACAGAATCTTTCTCTTTTTTTTTTTTTTTTCTTCGCGTGTTACTTTTCGTATTCAAAAAAAAAACTATGTCGATCGTATACATGAACGACCGAATGTTTATGTCGTCTGGAGTCGTGGAGGCGAATGAGACCTGGTTCCTGGGGGAACAGGTACTCACCAAGATCCGGCAATTTCAAAGTTGCATGTGCGAGCCTCGCCTTTACTTTGTGCTCCATCGTCTTTTTCCCTATTTTACCGCGTCTCTTCTGTTTCCGATCGCGGTGAATTCTTGAATCATTTTGAACCGTCTCGAATCCCAGGCGAAGTAATTGATGAGGATCTAGGCTACTGGAGCCATTTTATAAGATATACCTGTTGTCCCGATTCGGAGGAGTATACAAAGAAACTTTTGTTTCAACTCCGGATCTACTATCCTCATTCCATGGTCGTGGAGTTTGGTCCATCTGGGCTCAAACTCACCTTCCGTGGCAATCTGGATACTCGCGGGGTGTCTGGGTTGGGTATACTTTCTGGTGTTCTTGTCGGTCTGCTGTGTGTATTGCAGCAGACTGACGAGAAGGTAACCGTTGAGTACGTCCACCTCGACCAGGTATATCTGAATGATCTTTTGATCAATACGGCTGGGGTTCGATTCGTCCGATTCATCAATGATCACCATAAACCGCGTCTGCACCTCTCCGTGTCTACCGTCGGATTCCAGCTTCTGCGCCACTATGATGCCACAGAATACAACCGGGCGATCTCGTACCGCAGTGGATGGCTGCTATCCGCGCCGACCATCCACTCCTTTTCGTGGAATACCCGGTCCATAGAGGAGAGTATGTCCACTGAAGAGAGTGGATCCTCGGACGGTGGCCAGGAGCCTGAGAACGAGGCCCCAAGTCCTTCCGACGGAAGCAGCTCATCCAGTGGAGACCGACTGGAGGAGTTCCTGGAGGGATATTCAGAGACGTGGGCTATTGGTGAGTTATTTCACATTTTTTCTAATTTTAAGTTATTCCAAAAAAAAAATTTTTTCAAAGTTCTCTTGAAGTGACGAGACATAATTTTCATCAATAAAATCAAGTATAATGGGGGAAAGGGAGGTATCGTGGTTGAAAAAACCAATCTGACTACGGGTAATACACTTTACACACAGTTATTTTGGTTTTTTCCGAGGGCGACCCCTTGGTTTAGGTATGATTTGGGTTGGAATGGGATTTTCGATGTTTTTGTCTATTTCTTCTATTTTTATTTCATTACTTAATTCGTCTGTATTACGAGATTTATACGGAATTAATCGTCGTACGTGAACTGTTTCGTCATACGCAGTTTTATCGTCTGTTTTAATACGAATTGCATAATTTAGATCCGTGACCTTTCTAACAATTTTATATGGTCCGGTGTATTTCATTTTATTTTTCACGACGTTTTTTGATTGACGCAGCAAAACAAGGTCATTAGGTTTGAAGTCAATGATCTTGTGGTGTGCGTTATAATGTTTCGCGTTTTTTTCCGATGCTTTCTTTGCTAAGCTCGGCGTTTTTTCTCTCGTCTGAAGGAGATTTTCAATTTCTTCTTCACGAGTTGTTTTATTATTATTATTTTCTGGTATTTCTGGTATATGTACTTCTGGGTTGAATCCATGAAGTAGGTAAAATGGAGATTTATTATTTAAGTGTTCGATTGGGCTTATATTGTATGCGAAAATAATTTTATTAATTGTTTCGATCCATTCTTTTTCGTTTGAATGGTCGTATTTTGATAATGATTTTTTTATTACTCCGTTGATTTTTTCAACGAGTCCTTGCAATTGGGGGGAATAAAACGAGGAATAAATAATTTTAATATTATTTTCTTCGCAGAATTTACGGACGGTTTCATTTGCAAAATGACCTCCGTTATCGCAAGAAATTTTTCCTGGGGTGCCATACGTGTAACAAATAAATTTCAAATACTCAATTACGCATTGGGCATTTGGGTTTTTTGTTGGGCGTATGGTGCAGAAATTTGTGCTTTTGTCTACACCGACAAGCACGTACGAGTGTTCATACTCGGTATTAAATTTTCCGATGAAATCGATCTCTAAATGTGAAAACGGTTTAGGGTTTTCGATTTCAATATGTTTGAGGTAGCCAGCCTCTTTCGGGGAATTTTGTGCCATTTGACATTCATGACACGATAATACGTATTCCGTAATTTTTTGTACCATGTTTTTAAAGAAAAACTGATTTTTTATTTTATTTTTTGTTTTCTTTATTCCGAAATGACCTCCATACAACGGATCGTCATGTAGTTTTTTTAGAACTACCGGAATTAATTTTTCGGGAATTACTGTAACCGCTTCATCATACGATGAGGTTGGGTTAGGTAATTTCTTTAGTACATTGTTTTCGTCAAGAAAATATAGTTGTATAGTACGATTCAATTTTCGTATTTTATTTTTATCTTTTTTTATTTCGTTATAATTTAATAATGAAATTACATTTTTCCAATGCGGGTCATTTTCCTGCATTGTTTTCAAATTTTCGGGCAATTCAATTTTTTGGGGGATTCAGAAGTTTGACCTTCTGATTGGGGAGGTAATGTGATGTCGGGAATTGACATTTGTGTGACAACTGGGGTCACAGGAGGGGTTGGGATGATCTGATTATCGAGGTTTGCCTCTTTAAGAGCAGATCTTGTAACTACGTTAGTAGTTTTGTTGGGACAATTTTCAGAATGATTTAACTCATTCTGTGGGATTGTGGTTTGTACCACGGGATAATATGGGAAGGTTGATGCAAGGGAAGGGGGAAAATAATACGTTTGGGGAGTTGTACTTGGATAGTACCACGCATTTTGATTCTGAAAGAATACAGGGTTTAATGGGACAGAATTGTCATTGTGAATTCTACACACAGTATTCACATTTTTCTCTTCATCCTGAAGAGCATATTTTTTATTTACTAAAAATTCACCTTTTTCAAATGTGATTTCGTCCAGTTCATCATGCGGACGAGATAACATATCAGCCATACAATTATTTTTTCCGGCGATATGTTTAATTTGGAAGCTATATTCGTTTAATTTAGATATTAGTCGAATTAATCTTGGACTTGGAGTATTAAATTTCTGATGGTAAATCAGAGGTTTATGGTCCGTGTATACTACAAAGCGTAATGCTAGTAAGTATCCACGAAAATGAGCTAATGCATTCGTAATAGCTAACATTTCCAAGTCAAATGAACACAATTTTGACTGGGCAGGTTGGACTCTCTCAGAGAAATATCCAACTGGGTGTTTATGCTTTGTAACGGGATTAGTTTGCAGCAGCACTGCACCTAATGCGATTTTCGAAGCATCAACTTCTACACAGGTTTCCAATTTCGGATCATATATTGCTAGTACAGGTTTGGAAATCATAATTTCTTTTAATTTTTCAAAAATTTCAAGATGTTCTTGATTTAATTTTATTTTTGCATTTGATTTGCTATCTGTACCTCTTAGTAAATCAGTAAGAGGAGCAGTAATTTTAGCTAAATTAGGAATTAATTTCCTATGATAATTTATTGATCCTAAAAATGATCGTAGTTGTTTTAACGTATTAGGGGGATTTAAATTTTTTATTGCCTCTATATTTTTATTTAATGGACGTAATTCGTTATATCGGACCGTATGTCCTAATATTTCGATTTCGTTCATTGCAAATTGGCATTTTTTTGTTTTTATTTTTAAGTTTACTTTATTTAATCTTTTTAATACTTCCCTTGTATTTTCAAGACACTCTTCGAAAGTTTCTCCGAAAATACAAATGTCGTCCAAATAACATACCATTTTTTTCCAGAATATATCATGGAATATGTCATCCATGATAGTTTGGAAGATGGACGGGGATATACTTAAACCTATTGGAGTGGAATTGAATACGTATCCAATTCCATCCACATTTATTCCAGTGTATTGTTTAGATTCTTCCGTGAGAGGAATCTGTAAATATCCACTGTTTAAATCAATTGTCGTAAACCATTTTTTATTTCTTAAATATGGCCAAATAATATCAATTGTTGGCACACGATTATTATCCATAATTATTCTTTGATTCATTCTTCGGTAGTCTACTAATACTCGATAGACTCCGTCTGGTTTCTTTTTTACAAATATTGGCGATTCAAATTTCGATTTTTGTTTTTTTAGGACACCTACTTTTACTAAGTCATCGACTAGTTTGTGTAGGGCCTCATGTTCTGCGTGTGAGAATTTAAAATTTCTACACCGCAGTGGGGTTTCGTCGTCTACTCGGACAACTTGTTCGGGAACTTTACAAATGGAAACTTCATCTGTTTTTCCCGTAAAAATATTATTATATTCATTAATTACTTCGTACATTTTTATTTTTTGTTCAAGCGACAATTTTGGATTAATCGGGATGGGATTTCCTCGATTATCCTTAAAAATAGTATTTTCTTTTATTCTTTCAATTTGGCAGGAATTAATTTCTACTGCACTACTTAATTCAAATTTTCCTAAATATTCGCCTTTATAGATCACGTGAGGTCTGTTATTATTATTAACAGCCGCTATCGTGTCTTCTGATACGATTACAAAGAAATTATTTTTTTCTTCCATGGATGTTTCACACAGAAACTCCAGGTGTTCAGGCAGCGTTGCTAAAATTAGCACCGAATTTGCCTCTATTTTAAAAGATTGGGGAGCATAATATTTAAAGGGCTTAATATAACCTAACTTATTTTCCTTTTCAATAGGGAAATTGTGACATTCAGGCATGTCAAAACATCGCTCTTCATCACCACACGGTAGAGTGAATTTGTTTTTCGAAAAGTCCATTTTGGCTTTATGGGTTGATAAGAAGTCGTAACCCAGTATGACCGGTTCTACTAAATTTCGAACAACGTAGGTGGGATGTGGGTAAATACAATGATCAATGGAAAAAATCACATTGGTTACTCCTATGACCTCAAGAGGTTGACTATCCGCACCACGAAATCTTACTTTTGTTGGTAGAATTGGTTCCGTAAAATTGACTTTCTTTAAAACTTTTTCATCGATAAGTGTCTGTTCTGAACCTGGGTCGACTAAGCTAAGTATTTGTTTACCATAAATGGCAAATGGAAGGTGAAATTTACATTGGGTTCTGCAGTACCCTTTGCTTTGAAACTTCTCCTTACTCACATTGTTAACTAGTTTCGACTCTTTGTTCGCGACATCCCTTACAGCTGACAGATCACCTGTAAGGGGGACACTTAGTTTTTTGAGCAACTATTCTGGCAAGCCTGGGGGTTTGATGTTGGGAGATAATTTTGTTGTGGAGCTGCCATTAATGGTGCCGGAGGGGCAATCATTTGAGTATTAGCAGCCACATAGGGGATATTTTGGGGAGTATTAAATGACATTCCAGACCATGCTGGAGCATTGTTCCAATTTGGGAGAGCCATTTGGTTCCAATTTGGGGTCCTATTGGGATAATATCCATTATTATTTCTCGGAAAATTATTTCTCCGAAAATTTGGATTAAAATTTCTTCCTTTATAATTAGGGTTAAAATTTTGATTATTATTCCAATTTCTGTTTTGGTTATTTTGGTTCCAGTTTTGATTCTGGTTCCAATTACCATTACCATTATTATTATTATTATAATTATTATTATTATTCCTATTTTGATTCTGGTTTTGATTTTGGTTTTGATTTTGATTATTATTATTATTCATATTGTTATTATTATTATTATTATTATTATTTTGGTTATTATTGTTTTGTTCATTATTATTATTTTTATTTTGGGGATTTTTATTATTTTTCCTGGATTCCTGAAATTTTGAAATGTTCGCTATTGCAGCGCTCATTTTCTCCATTTCAGCTTTCCAGATCGGGTCGGACGATATTGTATTTATGTTTTTTTCGGTTTTCTTTTCTGTTTTCCCGGATTTCAATTCTTCTATCGTTTTTTCTAATTGGTCAATTTTTTTACGTAACAGGGGATCTATATGTCCGAATGCTTTATCTTTAAATTCGAGATATTTAGAGAAAGCTTTATCAAGTTCCTGAATAGTTTTAGGTTCTTTTTTTATTAAAAATACTCTTTCTTTTTCGGGGAGATTTGGCATAATTTTTTCGATAATTTTTTCTTCAGAAATATCTGGTTCAATTTGTTTTAGAATCCTTTTCACAAACATAATATACGCAGAGAAATCAGCTTCACCATTGTAATTTCTTTCGTATAATATTTCGCGTAGTTGGGGTTTAGTCCTTGTAAAGACTTCCAAAATTTTTTGTTTAGTATTTTGCCAGTTATTACATTCGGGATTAGTTTGAATTCTATCTTCAAATATTTGTTTCGCAAGACCTGAAAATGCGATTTTAATTTTTTTAAATTTCATATTTGCATCCCAATTGAAAGATTCCGCCTCATTTTCAAATCCGTTTAAAAATGATACGATGTCTTCCGTTGGGGTGTGTCCATATAAAGAAGGTCTGATATTTACTGCAGCCTTTCCTGACATTCTATTTTTTAAAGGGGGAATAAAGTTTTCTAAAAGTCTAGTTTCAATTTCTGGGCTGAGAAAATCTTCGTCGGATTTTTCTAAACACTCAGTAATATATACTAGATTAATAGCAGTTTTAACTCTTGGAAACGGTGTGGGATTATCCAAATTTTCCAAGAATGGGGTTGAAGTAGAAGGAGGATTAAAATATTTTCTTATTATGGGATTTTCTAATTCGGGAATTTGTTCACGAGTTTTTCGTGTTGTTTGTAGGATTATTTTTATATTTTCAGGGGTTAATAGTTTTTGTATTTCCTTACTGGATTTAATTTTTAATAGGATATCTTCTTGGGTTTTTATTCGAGAAAAATATTTTTTATCGACTTCGATATTCAAATTTTGACATACATTAATTAATTCAAAATTTTTAGCATCGATTAGCCAATTTAAATTAGTTTTAGTAGTATTGGGTTCGGATAAGTTTTCCCAAGTTTCACTCATAAAAATAAATTTTTTCGCGACTTATAATTATTTAACACTTCTTATATTTAAGGGAGGGACGCGAATTATAATTAATATTAATTGTTACTTTGTTTTCTTCTTTTGTTTGCACAGGAGCTTGAAGAATCCGTCGCCGCACTTCGCCGAACTTCACTGTTGTATATATTTCCTTTTGTATTCCTTTTCTTTCTGTATAATAAATGTTCTTTGTTTGTTTTTGAAGTTCGAGTTTTCTTTTCACAACTAGTTCTTTTCCACTCGCAGCTAACCTCTACTTCCTTTCCTCAAGAGCGCGCCTTACGCGTTTCTCTTTGAGTACTTGACTAGAGTTTTCAAGGTTAGAGCAAAGTACTTCGAGCCAGAGGAATTGAAACAGCAGCTTGAATTCAGCAATTCCGTTGAGCAGGTACTAGAGCGAGAGTTCGATTCGCAATAGCAGACCAGTTGGGCGCCAATAATGTAACGGCCAAAAGAGGTTATGTTGTACCTAGTTACGACCACTTTCGGGAGTACACCATACACGAAATATCACGTACTTTAAAAGCAGTAATACTTCTACGATAGATTCAGATTAGTTATCCACAAACTATAGTGGACCTTAACATTTGTTTGAGACTCAATAATATTTAAACACATCAGTGAGTTAACACATTTAATATTTTAATACTTTGTACATACAGTACATATTTCTACGTTAATATTAATACATATTCAATCACAATTCAACAAGCAAGACTATCTGTTCACCAGAGACTTCTACGAGAGAGGTTCCAGGTACTTAGAAGTAGCTGTTGGAGAACTGAACTAAACTGAACAATCATACAACTGAATCGAGGGATTATATACTCGTTCAGGGTATGAAAACGTACGTGTCGGATAGGTAAAGTGAGGTAGGGTGTTGTTATTATAGGGTTGTGCTGACTCGTCGAGTACTCGAGGGACAGGTACAACTAGGTCATAAATATACAGAATGTATATCTGTATATGTAAAATTAAATACGAATAGTTTGGTGGTTGTTTACGAAGAGTTATAGGAAGGTAATTGTTGACAAATATCTACATTTTTGGTATTCGAAAATGAGTGAACGAATATGTTCGTCATTTCTTAAAATAGACGAAAATATACGTTACACTTTCTTTTTTCCTGACTACAAAAGTATAACATCCTTGTTTTAGCTTGAGCAGATATGTCTGTATTTAAGAAATTATCTAAGTCAGTGCTTAGGAAAAGGTTTTCCATTTCCCTATCCATAAGAATGCTATAAAGCCCTTCTGCATATAAACATGATGTCATGGTTGTTTTCCATGCATCATAGTTTTGGCCATCAAACAATTTTTTAATTCTTAAAAGTATATTCACTAATCGTGGCCAAAAGGCCATATACGGGTCTTCCATAACTATATGCAAATATTCCAAGGTGATATAATAATTACATAAGTTACATTCATGTAAATAGGTTTGCATACCTTCCTGGCCATAGGCGCTGAGATATGAGTCCTCAAAGAAATTTGATCTTCCTCTAAAAAAAAATTTTTTTTTCCAATACTATAAGAGTTACAGGCCTGAAATTTTGACAGCGTTTTGTCAAGATGTGTGGCAATGTTTCAAGTTTTTTTTAGCGAAATATCTTATCAGGAGTGGGAATGGTGGGGTTTAAAATAAAATATTTAGTTGAAAATATCACGTTTTTTCAACTTAAATAAAAAAAAATGTCCTATTCACATTAAAATTTTATATTTCATCTGAGTAGTACTTCATGTTATTCAACTTGTAAACAGAGTTTTAACCCCCTTCCTTTGATTTTTCTTCAAGGTCAAATTTTTGAAAATCAATAAATTCATCCTACTTTTATTTTTAAAAATCAAAATATAATGAATAAAATCATCTTGACAGTGTTGAGTTACAGTAATAATATCAATTTGATACAACAGTTTTTGTTTATAATGTATGGAAGGGGGTACTTTAGCCCCCTCAAGTTGAATTAATTTTTCATGTTTCAATTTTTTTTTCAACCTAAAAGATAGAGAATAACTTTCTAAGGAAAAATGTTAAATAATCCCCCACCTATCTCTAAAAAGTGACCAGCTACATTTATTTGAATTTATCAATGATTTTTCTTCAAAAAATTTAAATTAGATACTAGAGCTCAAATATCTCTTGACAAAACAGTTTAATGGAAAAAATAAAAGAATAACTTTCGAAAGATTTTTAAGAGAATAATTTTTGTATGAAATATTTTTCTCCCCAACTCAATAATTACACAGTTACAGTGGAAAAACTACATTTTTCAAAAAAAAAAAACTAAAATTTTTCGAAGTTTTTATCCAAGATTATGAAATCTTTCAACTGGAGATGAAAGTCTCCATACACAAAATATGCCTCCATAAATTTTGTATAAAAAATGTTCTTTTTATTTTTTTGTGAACCAATTAGAAAAAAAGATATTAATTGAATAAAAAAGTAGAGACCAATTCATATATCAATTTTAGAAGATAGTAATATCTTTTAACCTATTCTATTTGGAAATTTATCATTCTTGTTATATCAGAAACACATATTATATTCAACATAATTTCCCATTACCTTCTTTTATTTGGTAATCTTGTGATTTTTTTCAAGCAGTTCCCCTGCAACATAATAACACTTCCATGGAAATTCAATTTTATAAATAATCTTATCCCATCCCTTCATGCTTAATTATTCATGCTGGAACAATGGCTCGCTATGGGTTTAATGAATGTACCGATATGGTTTACTTATACAGTGCTGCAGATGGTAACAGTTCATCTGCAGCCCGGCTGTATAATGAAAAATTTCCGCAACGCCGACAACCTACTCCACGTACTATAGCAGCCATGTTCCAGCGTCTTTCGACAGATGGTTGCTTTTATAGCCGAATAACAGAGCAAGCAACACGTCGTGACACCAATAAAGAAGAAGATATCCTGAATGCCATAAAAAATGACCCCCAGCTCAGCATTGCAGCTCTGTCTCAAATGTTTGATGTTCCAAAAACTTCAGTTTGAAGGATTTTAAATGGCGAGGGATTATATTCATATCATCTGACACCAGTGGCTGCTATGGAGCCACAAGATTATATGCAGCAAAAAGAATTCTCCTCGTGGTTTTTGGAACACCGCAACTTGAATAAAAACATACTGTATACTGATGAGGCTATATTTCAACTCAATGGACCATTCAATTCCAGAAATCAACATATGTGGGCCGATGAAAATCCACAACAAAGTTGGGAGACCTCAAGCCAACATCAATTTTCTGTGAATGTTTGGGGCAGCATAGTGAGATCCACAATAGTTGGACCCTACTTCTTCGATGGAACCTTAACTGCTGAAAGGTACAAACACTTTATTCAACAAGAATTGCCAAATTTAATTATGAATGATGTACCATTGAAATATCGTAGACACTTGATTTACATGCACGATGGAGCACCAGCTCATTTTGCTGTTAGTGTGTGCCAGGAACTGAATAAACAGTTCCAGAATGGTTGGATTGGTCGTGGTAACACCTATCACCTGTGGCCACCAAGAAGTCCAGATTTAACTCCATTAGACTTCATTTATGAGGTGGTCAAGTGGTTGGTCTACCAAAAATCGCGGCCAGAATCACAGTCCGATTTAAAAAAGCGAATAAGTAACGCATTTAAGATGGTAAAGGAAAACAAAGAAGCAACCTGTGCTGCAACACTTTCTGTCGTTTGTCGAGCACAATTGTGCCTTGTTGTAAATGAAGGCAAATTTGAACATTTTTTATAATAAAATTTTAGAAAATTGTGAAAAAATATTTTTTATTGCTATAATGTTATATCAATTTCAATTAATCATTGAATAATATTAAGAATCTTTGATTGAAAGTATAAAAAAAATTAATTTATTATCTTCAAAAATTAAGATATGAATTGATCTTGTTTTTCTTATTCAATTATTATCATCTTTACCAACAGGTTTACAAAAACGATGAAGAATACTTTTTTGACACAGAATTTATTGACGCTCATTCTTTGTATTGAGACCTTTCATCTTTAATTTTAAGATTATCGAATGAAAACTGAAAAATTGTGATTTTTTTATTTTGAAAAATGTGGTTTTTCTATTGTAACTGTGTAATTATCGTGTTGGAAGAAAAATGTTTCATACAAAAATTGTTCCCCTATTAAAAATCTTTCAAAAGTTATCCTTTCATTGTTTTTATAAATTTGTTTTGTGAAGAGATATTTGAGCTCTAGTATCTAATTTAAATTTTTTGAAGAAAAATCATTGATAAATTCAAATAAATGTAGCTGGTCACTTTTTAGAGATAGGTGGGGGATTATTTAACATTTTTCCTTAGAAAGTTATTCTCTATCTTTTAGGTTGAAAAAAAAATTGAAACATGAAAAATTAATTCAACTTGAGGGGGCTAAAGTACCCCCTTCCATACATTATAAACAAAAACTGTTGTATCAAATTGATATTATTACTGTAACTCAACACTGTCAAGATGATTTTATTCATTATATTTTGATTTTTAAAAATAAAAGTAGGATGAATTTATTGATTTTCAAAAAATTTGACCTTGAAGAAAAATCAAAGGAAGGGGGTTAAAACTCTGTTTACAAGTTGAATAACATGAAGTACTACTCAGATGAAATATAAAATTTTAATGTGAATAGGACATTTTTTTTTATTTAAGTTGAAAAAACGTGATATTTTCAACTAAATATTTTATTTTAAACCCCACCATTCCCACTCCTGATAAGATATTTCGCTAAAAAAAATTTGAAACATTGCCACACATCTTGACAAAACGCTGTCAAAATTTCAGGCCTGTAACTCTTATAGTATTGGAAAAAAAAAATTTTTTTTAGAGGAAGATCAAATTTCTTTGAGGACTCATATCTCAGCGCCTATGGCCAGGAAGGTATGCAAACCTATTTACATGAACGTAACTTATGTAATTATTATATCACCTTGGAATATTTGCATATAGTTACGGAAGACCCGTATATGGCCTTTTGGCCACGATTAGTGAATATACTTTTAAGAATTAAAAAATTGTTTGATGGCCAAAACTATGATGCATGGAAAACAACCATGACATCATGTTTATATACAGAATGGCTTTATAGCATTCTTATGGATAGGGAAATGGAAAACCTTTTCCTAAGCACTGACTTAGATAATTTCTTAAATACAGACATATCTGCTCAAGCTAAAACAAGGATGTTATACTTTTGTAGTCAGGAAAAAGGAAAGGCATTAATTTTTCAAGGATTACACAACAAAATAATAGAAAAATTAAAAGAATTAAGAACTGTAAATCAAATAATAAAACTATTAGATGGAAGATATAAAAGTTGCACCCAAATAACGTATATAAACGCTAAAAAACATTTTCAAACCCTAAAGTTTAATAATAATAGTAATGTTTTCAAGATCTGCCCAAAGAATTAGGGACTGTGGCAAAACCTTAGAAAAATAAGAAGAAACAGAACAATTGTTAATATAGCTAAGTATGGAATATGACTTAACTAGATTAGAATTTGGAACTTTACCTATAGAACAGATAACTATAGGAACTCTACACACTATGTTTATAGAATGGTCGGATAGGCTCCTTGATGAAAAAAGGTCAAACATAAATTATAGGCAGCACAATGAGGATCAAAATAGATTCAGTAGGTTTCAAAATGGTGGGAACTATAATAAAAGATTTAATAATTATCCACAAAATTAGGGAAATAATAACAATAACATGACGTATGAATATTATAACCCAAATGAAAATAATAATTCACAACAAAATAAAAAACCCCAATCAAACCTAAATGGAATCATGTGTTATACATGTAGAAGTAAAGGACATACGGCAATCTTTTACCCTTTAAATAAAGAAATTAAAAAACCAAACACAAATCAAACAAACAGACCTGCCCAGAACACAAGAAGCCAAACAAATAATAATAATAATTATAATAATAATAATATTTATAATAATAATAATAATAATAATAATAATAATAATAATAATAATAATAATAATAATAATAATAATAATAGAAAAAATAAACAGGAAAATGTACAATGTACTATGATACTGATATATAAAGAAACAAATTATCCTTATGCTGACTCTAGACAGATAGAATTAGTAGCTGTTGACTTCCAAATTGCAGGAGGAACTGCCTCGGGATTATACACCACTAAATAGACCGATAATGTTGGATGGTGGAGCCATTACTCATGTCGTATCTGATCTAAATTTCCTGAAGGATCCAATTATGTTGGACAGACCCCTGGAATTGAAGTGTGTGATTCAGCATGTACTCCTTATTGCGACGCACAGTGTTGACATGGTTATTAAGGTAGAAAATAATAAAAAAGAACAACAAGTAATTAAGTTAGCGAATGTACATTATGTACCATCTCTTAATATAGATCTTCTGTCAGGTATTCGCATTATGTCTAATAGGGCATTAGGAATAGACCAAACTTATTCGGAATTAAGTATATATGTCCTCAAAACTAATGAAATAATATTTACTGTCCTGAAAATAAATGGCGGGTACATGATAAATCATGAAATAGTTCAGGAAGAATACTCAAATAACACAAATAATAATGAAGAAAATACAGAGTATCAAGGTCTTGCTTGTATGCCAGCTATAAAATCTCAAGACAAATGGAGCAAGTTTGAAGTTGAAGAGGAAATAATTGAAAGAGATGAATGAAAATGAAAATATAGAAAACAATCAGAATGAAATAATAATAATGAACATAATGTAATAAATGCCCAACAAAGTCAAAATAAGATAGAAGAAATAAATAACGAACTAATAAATGAGGAGGGAGAACAGACGAGTGAGATGCAGGAAAACCAAATAAATGTGTTGGATAACACCAATAATACAGATACCCAAATCGATCAAAATAAAATGATATGGCATAGGAAGTTAGGTCACTTATCTGGAAAAAATTTAAAATCTTTAAAGACGATGAGTTCCGTTTGTGTGAAGTATGTGCAAAGGCCAATTTTAGGTGTCTAGGGCATAATGGAACTCGGATTCGTCCCTCTAGAAAATTAGAGTTAGTTTCTTTGGACACTATGGGTCCATTCTCACTAGGTCTTAATAATGAAAAATATGTATTAATATTCGTGGACCATGCTACAAAATATACCTTCATATACTCTATAGAAAAAAAATCAATGGTCACGCAGGAATTTAAAAAATTATACTTAAATTAAAAGTTAAGTTTCCAGATTATCTTTTATAAACATTACGTTGTGACAACGCTAAGGAATTCTTATAAAATAATATAAGAACATATTTTGAGATGAAAATGGCATAATTCTGGATCCTGTGATTTCGTATTCACCGGAATTAAATGCCACTGCTGAAAGGCAGAACCAGACCATCATATCTACAGTAAGAGCAATGTTAATAGACTTAAACTTAACTTTAAATTATTAGTCTTAGCTGTTGTGGCAGCTGTATATATTCTTAATAAGAGCCCAACTAGGGTAAATATAGGGAGTGCTACACCATATGAAATGTTCTATTGCAATAAGCCGGACTTGTCTAACTTAAGAGTCTTTGGTGCTGTAGCACATAGGCATATTCCAATAGAAGTCCACCAACAACAGGCAACCAAAAATAAGAAAAATAATAATAAATATGAACATCCAAAACTAACACAGCGATCTGAAGCTGGAATTTTTGTAGGACTCACTCCGAAAGGATATTGTGTTAAATATTCACAAGATAACAAATCACATATAATATGTGATGTTAGGTTTGATGAATTAAAAAATATAAAAGAATTAAATAATAATAATAAAGAAACCCCAATAATAATGAATTTAATTAAAAATAGAAATAAAACTTATATAGAAGATTGTATTCCTAAAACCTTCGATGAAGTTGAAAATAATTTGTTTCGCAATAAATGATTAAAGGCTATTAAGGATGAAATAACCTTATAGTCAGATATGGTTGTCTGGGAAGTTGTACCAAAAGAGAGGGATGTAAGATTCGTCGATACAAAGTGGTGTTTTACCACTAAACCGGATAATAATAGTGTATATGTACCAAAAATGAGATTAGTTACCAGAGATTTTAAGGACAAATCCTTATACTCACTCTCTGAAAAATATGCTCCCATGGTACAATATTGGCTTATAAGGTGGATTCTATCAGTAGCCAATAAATATAATCTGAATCTCCTACAATTTGATATTAAAACCACATTCCTAAACTCTAAAATAACATACCCAATATATTTATTTGTCCCAAAAGGTTACCAACTAAATAAAAATAAATGCATTAAACTTAAAAAATCCATATATGGATTGAAAACATCAT
This sequence comes from Ericerus pela, assembly GCA_011428145.1. Classification (NCBI taxonomy): domain Eukaryota; kingdom Metazoa; phylum Arthropoda; class Insecta; order Hemiptera; family Coccidae; genus Ericerus; species Ericerus pela. The sequence continues at coordinate 124,904 of WOFM01000331.1, forward strand.
CAAAAAGTTGGTATGACCTATTAAATGTCCAAATAAAAGATGCTAATTTTGAAAAATCAAAAATAGACAGATTCCTATATGTATGTAAAGACGACAAAGGCAGTATAGCCTTTTTGATAGTATACGTCGACGACATGCTATTGGCAAGCAATAGTAATAAATGGAATAATGAGTTAATAACTAAATTTAAAAATAATTTCCCTGTTAAAATAGAAGATAACCCAACTTTTTTTGTAGAAAAATAAGATGAGATTTAATTAATAAAACAATAATTTTAACACAATATAGGTATACAGACAAAATTATAAGAAAATTTAATATGATAGATTCAAAATCAATATCAACTCTTATGGAAACTGGCTTAAAAATAAATAGGCCATCAGACGGCACCGACGACATGGAATATAGGTCAATGATAGGGAACTTGTTATACGTAGCTAGGCTTACCAGACTGGACATAGCTTTTCCTGTAAACTATTTTTCAAGATTCCAGGATTGCTCAAACAATAATATAAAAAATTATGTCCACAGAATTATTAGGTATCTTAAAACCACAAGAGATTTTTCCTTGACATGTCACTTGGATCAGTCAAACATAAAAGCTTTTGTCGATGCATCATATGCACCTGATGTCGATGACACACTCATTGATATAAATAGGTTGGAAAAAGGGTGTTCCATCATAAGGTACTTTATATTCCTTTGTGGTGACTTACTAAACTGGGCTATTCATCGCCAAAAAACAATAGCAGCATCATCTACTGCTGCAGAATTAATGGCACTTATGACGCCTAGGATGACATCACTGTGATATGGAGGTGGATGAAAAATATTTTTACTGCAACCCAACCAGTGCAAGTATTTGAGGACAACACTTCAGCATCCAGAATCACATGGGGCGGTGGCTAAAAGAGATCCAGATCCCTCAGAATCAAGTACTATGCATTGTTACAGGCTGACCAAGAAAATATTTTGCAATTAAATGATATAAGAACCTCCGATCAACTTGCTGATATTTTAACGAAAGCACTTGATCAGAAAACGTTTGAACAATTATGTTCAACTTCTCACACTATACATTTAAATATAGGACTATACACGACATTTTATATATTTTTAATTTAACATATTTTCACAAAATTTCATTGTGGTTTATTCCATATTGAATAATTATATGTTTCATTTATTGTAAACACATTCTAGTCTTATCGTAACATTAACAATTTTTTAATTTTTATATTAATATATGTCTACCATTTGTTATTTTGTGTGAATTATACACAACATTATATATTAAATTTTATTTTTTATATCTATAACAACATAAAGGTTGGTCATCAGGAATTGGAGGGGGGTGTTGGGATTCGATTCCCTCATGATTGCCCTCTATCTGAGACAACGCACAATTATAATATTATATATATATGAATTACCTATACTGATTTATGTTGTACATATTTGTATGTGACAGTGATAGGCAAAAGATCAGATCAAAGATAATTAGATTGTTAGATCGCTTAAAAGATCACAATCTTAGATTGTTAGATCGTTATTTTTCAAACAATTCAAGATCACGATCTAGATTGCACTTTTTAAGTGGATAGATTGTGTAAAAGATCATAAATGGAAATAACAAAAATAAACACAAAAGGCTGAAACTATTGAATCTATCTAGTATATTTCTTATGAATCAAATTCATGTTGTGGGTTGCTTTCACAAATGAGCAAACCTTCTGTCTGTATAATGATTGTTTGCAATCTTTGATAAATATCAAATTGTCAAGTTAATATTTTTAAAATATAACTGCATTATAAGCAGCTCGGAGCCTGTAGAAAGATTTTTCTCTATCTGTAACTAACTGCATGCGCCGAGATATAATCGCTTCAGCAACAAAGTTTTCAAATCCATGCTTTTATTGCATGGTAATCATCAACTGATGTAATTGCGTGTGTTGCAAATTTGTAAAATAAATCATAATTGTAATCACTAATTATAATATCATTTATTTCTGTTTAGGGCATTATGTTCTTTCTAGATTTTAATTCTGTGTTTATTTCACTTTCATCTCGATCTCACCACCAAGTTCTGAGTCTGACTATCTTCTATCGACATACTAGTAAGTATTGAAAAAAAATGGCCAACGATCTTTTCGACAGTCTAGATTACAATCTAGATCATGACAAAATCACAATATTTTAAATTGATCTAGATTGCAATTTGTCCATGATCTTTAGATCACAATCTAGATTGTGGCCAGTGATCTAGAGATGTGTCGGTTGACTCAGAACTAATTCATTTGAACTAATCTTTTGAAAGACCTAAATGAACAAGACTGAAAGATGAGAATGAACTAGTTCACTTTGAACTAAAAGATATTATCAAATCAAAGTTATATTGTATAGACATACAAGGTAGTTCACTCTTATACGTCACAGCATTGTTGTTAATCACTGGATGAGTGGAATTACTTATCAATCAACAAAAAATGAAAAAAAATAGTAAGCATTTTTGGGGAATGAAAGCGCTTTCTATGTCTGAAAGTAACTACGTATAGAAAATGTATACGAATTGCTCTCCATATGAAATAATACATACTCAAAGGTTTGATTCATGCAGCTCATTTTGTTCATTTTGAACTAGTTCATTCAAAAGACTAAGACCTGTTGAATTAAATCCACCAAATGAATTAAAACGCACATCTCTACAGTGATCTTTTACCCAACACTGGTATATGACTATATTAGCTCTGTTTGATAGGACTACACCAACTTACACCAAGAGGGTGATTCCGCCAATTTCAGAATGTTATATGACTTTACGCCAAGTTTTACTTGAATATTTGTGGAATATCCCTACTGGTGTAGGCTGTTGTAAGTTAGTGTAATCCTATCAAACAGAGCTATTGTAACACTGAGTACAATATATCAAATCCAGGGATTTGTACTTTCTATGTTACGTTGATCACTTAGTCACTGAATAAACACGGTTTATGAAAGTTAACTATTTTTGTCATTTCTTTCTTCATCCTCGTTCACCTCTCAACAGCTTTTGCAATGCCAACCTTCGAAGATATATATATGATGGAGATGATACGGAACCATTTTAACATGTGGTTGAGTATCCAGACTATAGATGCCATGTGCTGACATACAAAGTACCCCAGACTGAACACCCCAACCAATCAGAATCAAAAATCAGTATAAGAGTGAGATACATTGTTCGCCAGTGTTTATAAACGAATGCACGTTTAAGATTTTCCTCCAATCAGATATTTAGTTGAAAGTACACATGTTTGTGGAAGCCCTTTTTATAGGTAGGACACCGAAACTGCCCATGCGTTGTCTCCATCATATATATATCCTCGAAAATGCCAACCAATTAATGAAGAATGAGTTTGTTATGTTGTTTAATTGAATTTGTTGAAAAAGATCCATCATCACCTCAAAAATTTTTGTTGTTCTACACTCTTACTTCACTTGCTCAAAACTTTTAGCGCTCCTACATTCGTATACACTCACTAACATATTCAGGATATGTAACAGTCATGACTTTTATCTCTCATACCTTGGAAACACTAACATACTTTTCCCACTCAAACTTCTTACGCGCAATGGAGGGAGATCATCATCTCACTCAGACTTATTTCGGACTTGTAAATATTCTCTGCTTTTAAAGCATTAAAGCATTTCTAACTTGCTTGTGTTTTCTTTCCTTGGTAGTCAACTCACTTCAATTTTTGTTGTTCTACACTCCACCTGCACTCGCTTACTAACACTTAGCGCAACTACTTTCAATAATGTAAACTAACACTATTCAGGTTGTGCGAACAAACACGACTTTTTTCATTCGTTCACCCGAGAATGCTGAAACTCATTTCCCACTCAAACTTTAATCTTGTAATGGAGGGAGATCGTTCATCTTCCTCAAACTTGTAATTTGTACTTTCGATCATTGCATTAAAGTATCTCTAACTAACTTGTTCCTTTCCTTGGATTTCAACCTCACTTCATGGTAGGCAGAGCTGCGATTCCTGAATAGTTAGTACAGAGTGATACTTAATCTTTCAATTTAATTTTTTGCTATAGTATCCAAAAGTTTAAGGAATTATAAGCTTTTATTTTCGTTAAAAGTTAATTTTTTTTACGAAGTATATTTCAATTCAAGAGTTGTTAACTCAGTGAATTTTTTTTCGTTTTTCGTTTAATTTTTCGAAAAGTTCATCGAAAATTATTCGAGGTTTATTTGAATCACATTGGTGCCAAAATAATTTAACGCCATTTTTATCATCTTCCGAAAAATACTGGATCATCTTTTTGCGGTAAAGTGAAACCAAAAGATTTTTGCCGTGGGATTGCAGATTACTTCAGACCTGGATCGTCTGTTACAGCTAGGTGAATCATAAAAAGTTCAAAAATCAGAGATTGCCGTTACATCAAACTCAATCATCGTGATCTTCGAACACCATCATCTGTTAAAAATCATCATCGAAATTTCGTCGATCAAGTGCTGCTGATTCAATTGATTCGTATGCTGCCAAGACTGAAATTCTCCGAAGACGACCTGAGATTAATCCAAGTACTGACTCACAGCAAAACGCCAATTACTCACGAACTCAACTGGGAGATATTCAACGGAATTCCGCAGATTACGGGTAATGTAATTTTTGATACTTTCAAATTATATATTTCATTTACTATTGCGGAAAACGATGGGATATATTCAGTGATTTTGTGGGATATTGAGCAAAATTAATTATGTAAAAAAAATGTTTTCTCTTTGAGAATTTTTTTTCTTATTCCTTCAATTTCCAAAACACTTAATTTCAAGAACCCCCTTTAGTTCGGTAAAAATCAAGTGAAATATCACAGGACGATTAAGCTTAAAAATAAGTTCGAATAAAGCAGGTTACGAATGGTAAGGTTTTGGAAACAAATTACTAATTGCACATCAAACTGTGAATGAACAATTAAAATTAAAGAAAAAGATTATAAAAAATTATTAAATATTTTTGAATACGAAAAAATAACAGACGTGAGAATTAACTTAATTGAATTCCCATTCTGGAAAACATTTTCGGGAGAAATAGTTTTAGAAACTTTCTCAGTAAATGTTAGTGGAATAATTCATTATAAAAGAGGTATCGAAGTCGCAAATGTTCCAACAATTTATGGTCACAAAAGAAAAATTCCTTTGTCATATTGGACAAGTTTAATTGTGAAATTTCATGTCACAAAATTCTTTTGTTAAAAATACTAATGCATAAACTTAAAAAACTTATTACAATAAAATATTACAGATAGCATTCAAGAATAATTTTCAATAGATCCTTTGTTATAGACAGTCACAAGGATTCAAATTTAAACAAGATTTTTTCAAGTTTATTTCTGAAATATATTCTCAATTGGAATATTTTTTTTCTCTTTTTCCTTTTTCATATTTTAAAACACAAACATACACACGAATAATATTACGAAAAATTAATAATTTAAATAAAAATAAAATATTTTTTTTCCCAAAAATAACATATTTTTCTTTCTTTAAAAATAAAATAAATTTTTTTTGCAATTATTTTTTTTGAAAATAAATTTTATTATATCTTTTCAAAAATTGAGTTGTCGGAACTAAGTACATTACCAAGTACTCCAGAAAGCATAAATATGGCAAGTGAGAGGACCACTACCCCATCCCCTCAAGGAGGATCAGGATCTGGGAGTGCCCACCCTCAAGTACATTATGTCATGCCAGCTGATGAAACCATACGTCTGATACAAGGTCCAAGTGGAAAAATATTTGATGGTCAATATTACTTGGACTGGAAACGTATGATCTTAGCCTTAAAAAGGGGTTTGGGATATTGGGATGTTTTTGGACCACACCCTGAACTAAAAATTTATATTGAAAATATGGATAATTTACAATACAGACCATCTTCAAATTCTGTTAAAGCATACTTTAAAAAACAAGAATGTGAAAAAGCATTTATCATGGAACGAATGACATATAATGTATCAAAACAAATTAGGGAATGTAAAACAGTAGATCAATTTTTTGAAAAATTAGATATAACTTACGGTTCTAAAACCAAAATAGTCACAAATATGGCAAAATCAAAATGGACTGCTTTTCGATTTACACAAGGTGGTAATATAAGAGGTTTTTTAAATAAATGGGACATATTAGTACAAGAAGTTCGTGATGCAGGGAAGGAAGTATCTGAAGAAGAGGAATTGGAAAATCTTCAATTGGCATTAGGATACGAGCAAACCATTGCAAAAATGTAATTTGATAATCTCCCTGAAAATTGAAAAAATTTAGAAGTATTCAAACAAATATTAAAAGAAGACAGTGATCAAAAAATGGGAGATAAACAAATTAAATTACAATACCAATCGTCTAACAAAAAATTTGATAATAATGGGAATAAATTTAAAAATAATAATACAAATTATAATAATAATAAAGACAATAGATGGAATAGAAATAATAATTATAGACGAAATAATAATACAAATGGAAACAATAATGGAAATAATAATAATAATAATAATTATAGAAATAATAATCCAAGAAATGAAAATAATAATCAAAATAATCAAAATAATCAAAATAATTATAATAAAAACCAAAATAGTAACAGAAATAATAATCAGTCACCTAGAAAAAATAATAAAGAAGAATGATGTTTTGTATGTAACCAAACGGGACATTATAAAAATAAATGCCCTGATTATAAACCAGAAAATAAAGAACAAAATAAAGAAAAACCAAAAAATTGTGACATCTAAGTTACCCGTAGTCTTCCCTGCACGTCACCATCGATTGTATACTAATATTACGATAGGGAATGGATCTCGAACTCTAAGTTTGTAATAACGATAAGGTGAACCAGAAATACGCCGATTCCCCATCGGGAATAAATTCCCCAAGTCTAGGAAACATAAAGACACGTCGATTAACTATTATTTAACGATATGGTGACGTGTAGAAATACGATATCGATCATCGGTGAACCAATTCTAATCTCTTTGACTGTTCACGTTTTTGGCCTAAGGGTGAACAGTCAGTCTCGTTTTAGACGTGATGGTTTTTCGTTCGTCGTGAATACGAAATATTATTCACGACAAATACAGCTCTTTTATACTACAGCAAGTCACCTTTTAAATTGTTTTCACCGATACTTTCGAATGTGAACTTCAGTAGTAGATTTAAATAACTCGCGGTACTATTCCTTCGAATCCAAAACGAATATCCAATCGAGATTTGATGGTTCACCGAACTTCGAGAACCATGAGGCAATGTGAAGAATAACCTGCACGACCTGATATTAGTTACCATATCTGTAAGTAACCTTTTCAAATGTAATAAAGTGTATACTGTGATAATGGGTCGGCTAACTTGTTTATTTCCACTTATGTAAAATCGCCCGATATACTTCGTAGGCCTTGGGAGCTATCGCTGGTAGGCTGGTGGCCTAACTGTTTGAGCTGGTTTGTGGTTTCGACTCTACGATTGATCGAGACTTATTGATATACTTCGAATCGTGATATCATTCCCTATACTCGGGATGTACGTTCGTTTTCGGACGTCACATCTACGTTTTACTTGGCAACCGTGACAGGACTTGATCGACTTGTCTTTCGAGTTCTGTGGCCGAGCCTAATGCAAACGCCTTATCCACAACCTTCCGTCTTAATGTTAAATCCGTCCGTTATGAGGGTGTAATTCGAGAATCGTCCATTCTTAATCTAAAACCTTCACATGCGGATATATACAATCTCATGTTATTCGTAGATCCGTATTGCTACTCGGTACTGTAGCTTACGCGGGTGTATATCAACGAATGTGGAGAGTGTACCTCCTTCTTTCGATCATATTCTCAAACCACCCGTCCAAAATTACTTCCGTTCTTACCTTTCATTCTTTTTTTTCGGATTTCTTTCTTACCATATCCTATCAATAAGAGTAGAAAGATCGTACGAGAAGAAACAAAAGTCCGCCACCTGAGTTTTGTTAAAACCCATCCGATTGGTTTGTTGCTCAGCATGATCGTTAGAGCGATCCTTTAAGCTGGATAGGTCTGATCAACCTGTTCATGTCGGGATTGGCACTATCCAAATTTACCAAAAGTGTCTGGCCACCGTTGACTGGCCGGCTTTGCCGCAGCCATTTTTATTTTTGTTGGGCATCTGATTCCCACGAGTACTAATTGGAGGAAGTCTTTCTCCGTTCTAAGACGCAAATGCAGCAAGTAAACTGCAGTGAAAGCCACATCGACTTCAGCGTTTAGCTCTATGCCTTACGAAGCGTGTCAACCTAAATTCGATAAAAATAATGAACTTAACGTAAACTACTAAAACAACCTGATGTTCGAGGATTAGGTCCCTCGTGTTTAATTCGATTGTTAGTGTGATAAATAATGTCCCGTTCGAGGCGTAAGCTTCCTTAATAAATATGTGTTCAAGACTGTTAGTCGTTACAGTCATTTGCTATGGCCCTAAGCCTACCGATCATGTTTTGATCTTAGCATTTTATCGGCAATGTGCCGTAGAAAATAGTTATCGTAGTTAACCTAACTATTGTACGTCGCTTTTAGTGGCCCAGTATTTTATTGTTCGACAAACTTTCTTTTAACGACTCCTAACAGACTAAAATAACATGGTACGGGTGTGTATTGAAATAAAATAAAAAGATAGGCTAGATTAAAAGCCACCCGTATTCCCCTGTTCCAGGTATATCGACAAGCAGAGCCATAGACATCGATTGCTAGTCTGTTAGGATAAAACGTATCGATCTAGTTAGGGGAAATATTAGCCTTTCTACTAAACTTAGGCCAGCAGATTTCGTCCGAGATGGACGGTATTGGGGACGAGGATAACCCCAACCCCTTTGACACCCCCGACCACCTGAGAAGACAAAGTAGGGATGAAGTGACAAACACTCGAGAAATTGCGATGGGCAAAGATGAAGTAAACGTCACTAAGGGATCCGCCATCATGGAGGAAGAGGAGACATTGAAGAATCTATGGGCTTTCGACTCAAACAAGGTACCCGAGCCACCTAAGGGAACCGATCCAGTTGAGTTTTATAGGAACCTCTATCTCCGACAATCCGAAAGTACCGCTCGATGTCGCAGGGAATGTGTTGTTCGAGACTCTATGTTCGAAAAAAGTGAAAAGAGAAGGAAAGCAGCTGAATTGCGTGCAGTTAAAGTAGCTGAGAAAAATAGCGAATTTGAAGATCGAGTTAAGGCTCTCGAGAGAGAAATCTCAAAACAAAAATCCTTCGAGAATCCTTCAACATCGAGAATACGCGAAAGAATAGCTGAGATCGAACTTGATCAAACAAAAAAGAAAGTTGACTTCGAAGACGCACAGTTTTATAATGACTCGTTGTATATACCTATCAATGATGATAAAACACCGCCCAAAGAAGATGAAGAGGTCACGATTGCACAGAGCCAGGCAGAGACCACTCGAAAACCAGTAGCCAGTTCGACATTAGTAAGTGCTATCAAAAGAAGAGAACAAAGTCCGAGTTCCAGGGAAATCCTCGAGCAAATAAAACTACTGAGCATGGAAACGAAGTCTCAGATCAGAGAGCAGTTTGATTACTTCGAAAGAAAAATTGATCGATTGCCGATCTCAAGAGACCCAATACCACTAAATACTCGGAGAGAGATGTCGGACATCCCAGTAAATTTCAGACCTGAAACACCACCTCCGACGATCATGAGACATCTCAAAGATACAACGGTTCCAACATACTTACCCAACCAAAGGGAGAGGACACCGGTATGTAGACGCTGTGAAGCAGGAACAAATCAGACGTTCTCGAGAGTAGCACCGTTGCAAAAGACATCAAGATTGTTCGATCCTTCGCGGATGCCAGCGTACACTGGACATAAAGACCACCGAACTCCGGAAGAGTTTCTTAGGTAGTTCGAAAGCTGCGTTGAAGATCTGGACCAAGATGACGAACAACTAGGCAGAGTTTTCGGGAAGATGATGGATGTGAATAAGTTCCCTGGAGGAGCAGTCTATCGAGAGAATTGGGGATACCAACAAGCTCGAGATCACTTTGTAACCGTGTATTGGAATAAATCGAGAAAGCAGGCCCAAGTGCAAGCAATTCGAGATGGTCAATATGATTCGAGAAAATATAATTCGGTGGCCGACTACGCAATACACATATACACGAGATTACTCGAGTGTGGCGAAGACATCCAGACTATATATGGAATTTTGGTGAAGAAAATACCAATGCCATATAGAGATCGAATACTTGAATCTGACGTCGCAAATCTGGTCAAATTCTCAACAAAACTCGAGTATTTACACAGCCTGTTCCACGAAGAAAATGCTGGAAATATGAGCAAACAGGTGAAACAACAGCCAGTATTGAACATCGGTGATCAAAAATACGCAAATTCATACACTCCCGATGAGGTCTCCTACCAGAACCAGGGAAACTAAAGAAGGCGCCTATGGTCGGTCGCATAGGACGCCCTATCGAAAAACTCGATAAAAATAGACCGACAACGGTGATGAAAAACGAATTCGTAATACCAGAGTGGAAGATTTATCAGGTCTTCGGTGATGCGACTATCTTGAGCTGGTTGAGGAATAGTGGCTTATCGAGCGCTCAGAACTTAAGTATCGACAAGACAGCAGGCTTCGAAAAACTAAATCGGTTGGGCTCTCTCCTAGAAATTATACGAAGGGTTGCAAAAGAAAATACCCGTATAATCATCGGTTTTGGAGAAGAATTCATCCTCAATCCAGATGCAGACGAAGACACAATCATCTCGAAACTTCGATACCTCCTCGACGAGTTACTCCGAAAACGTCGAGTTGAGAAAATAATCGTTACAACAATCTCACCGGATCCGATGAGAATGGATAATCAGTTCTACAGGTCTCGACTTCGGAGATTCAATAGCCGAATTTGGAACCTTAAGTCCGATTTTAAGGATGTATATATTCTCGACATCGAGAGGATCTTCACTCGAAAGTACGAGAATGAGAATAAAGATAAAGCAATTATCCCGGGGGACGAAAGATCCATTTATGCCATCCCACGCCATTACAACAAGGAGGAGACACACTTAATTGATGAAAATTTAGCGTCTCTAATTGCGGACCACGTCGATCGAAAGGACAACGAAATAAGTCCCAACGTCAACCTGATCACAGGATACGACGATCATGATCGGTGTGACGAGAATGAGGGATTACAAGCCGTTGACCCTCAGCAAACAGACGAAGAGGATCCGTATGGAACGTTCTGTTTCCATATCATGGATGACGTTGAATCGGATCCAGAAGAAACCGATTCCGAGAACAAGTTCGTCGATACAAGGCCGTGGTTTCCGCCCTTCATAATAAATAGTATTATGGGCAAGGCGAGAAATGTTTACAGAACGTACATCGATCAAGGTTCTCCATACAGCTGGATAACCGAGAAATTCCTTCAGTTCTTAGAAAAACATAACCCAGATCTGTATCTCATGCATGTGAATTGCCCAACGCAGAAAGTCGGATATGCCGTCGGAAAACCCGCTATACGAGTTTATGGATCGATAAATCTACGATTCATAATGGTGGATAAGTATGGGGACGACATCGAGATGACGACGACGCTTCACATAAATAAGAGCCTGAATGCACCGATCATACTAGGTCGAGAATTCCTCTATGAACACGATGGAAGACCTAGTGTGAGATATCAGTTGGTCGACTTTGTAGATCCACGAGATAGATCGAAGAGGATTGAAATACCTGGAGTTCAATTTGGTGCCGTTGAACCTATTCTCAACATCGGGCCAATGGACGAAACTCCATTCGAGATCGAAAACAAAATCCAGAAGATATTGAAGGAATTAGAGCTATTGAACAAAATAGCACAAGAGTTCGGTGACGTCTTGCGAGGAAACCACGAAGCCTTCGCTGAAAGGATCGGTAGATGTGGAGCATACACACACATTTTAAATATGTCCCCGGATACGAAGAAAATGGACGAAAAGGAAAGGATAATTCCAAAGGCTTGGATCCCGAAAGTAAAAGAATTGTTCGACGATTGGGAGAAACAAGGAATAATAAGTCCTGAGTCGAGCGAATACTTCTCACCAATAACATACACGAAGAAGGAGAACGGTGATATTCGCCCTTGCCTCAATGCCCGGAGGATAAATCAGTATATGGGCACGAGAGGAGACACAGTCCCACCGATCGAGACAATAAAATTGAGTTTATCAGAAATGAGAGTTTTTACGAAGCTCGATGCGAGGTGGGGATTCCTACAAATTCCTCTAGCTCCGGAATCTCGAAAATACATCGCTTTCCGATTTCAAGGAAAACCATATGTGTTGAATCGAATAATCTTCAGCTTGAAGGACGCGATGCAGGCCTTTGTAGTGGCTATGAGAATCGTTCTGAGTGGACTCGATCACTGTGTCACGGTATATGTCGACGACATTTTAATACATTCACGAACACATAACGAACACCTGGAACATATTCGTTTGGTCTTAGAAAGATTCGTAAAGTACAATATGACATTGAAACTCGAGAAATGTTCATGGTTTTGAGATACGGCTCGATACTTAGGCTTCGTCATTGATGCTGACGGAATCCGGCCCGATCCAAAACGAGCAGAGGCAATCCATAATTTCAAAGCTCCAACAACAAAGAAGGAAGTCCAATCGTTCCTAGGAGTGGCTAACTATTATCGAGGACATGTTCCGAAATACGGCGATATAATCGCTCCGTTATGTAGCCTGTTGAAAAATGATACTACATTTGAATGGACAAATGATCACCAGCAAGCATTCGAGAAAGTAAAATTGGAAATGGTTAAATGCCTGCTTCAGTCACATCCGAACTGGAACCTTCCGTCTTATGTAATTACAGATGCTTCTGACTTCGCCATCTCTGGGATAGTTGTTCAATTCATCGATGATAACGAGGATGAAAAACCGAAGGTGCTGTCGATGGTAAGCAGATTATTAAAAAAGTCTGAGAAGAACTATCCTACATTCGAAAAAGAAATGCTAGCGATAATATATACGATGAAGAAAAATCTCTACATGCTTACCGATCACGAGGTCCGGATACGAACTGATTGTCGATGCCTAGAATATCTCATAGGCTTAAAAGACGACGTCTCACAAAGAGTCGCGTGGTGGAGAACATTTCTCACTAGCTTCTTGATAACTGCCACCGAACATATACCTGGCAGTAAAAACATTGCAGCGGACGCTTTGAGCAGATACTGTTCTCCGCTCGAAGTTGTAGTATATCGAAACGCCAATTTTCCGATCGTACTAATGTTGGTTGATGATAATAATGCAATCACAATATCATCATTGATGAACAACATGTCGAACCTGCAAAAGAAAAGCAGAGAGATTACGGGTCAGCTCGAAAGACGATCACCACGAGTTGAAAAAGAAAATAGTATAGTTTACTACATCAATCGCGACGGAGATAAAAGAATATACGCCCCCGAATCAACTCGTGAACTACTGATCAAGTTTTATCATGAAGAGTTCACCCATCCTGGGTTTCGGAAAACACTCGAATTGGTGCGACGATTCTTCGACTGGCCGGGATCGAAATATGAGATCGAACTCTTCTGCTCAAGTTGCGAGACCTGTAAGAGATCAAAAAACACAAATACGACATTATCAGGGCCCTTTTTATCAGTCTTTGCTGACAAACCTGGTCAACTGCTGTCCGTCGATCTGTACGGTCCATTACCGTCAGGACGTGGAAACGTAAATCGGATCTTCGTTGTTATGGACGTCTTCTCCAAATTCACGAAGCTATATACGATAAACAAAGCTTCGGTAAATGTCTGCATCGATAGAATGAATCGTTTTATTGAAAAATATGGCAAACCTGAAACGATTCTTTCCGATAATGGAAGCCAATTTACAACGAAGGACTGGATCGATCACTGGAAACAATTAAAAGTCCAGCCTAGATTCACATCGCCATATACACCATCATCGAATCCAGTTGAAACACGAATGAAAATCATCGGCGATGTCCTTCGAATAAAATGTCCAACGCAACACAGCAATTGGTACCAACACATAGACGAGATCGAGCGTAGATTAAACCATATCGAACACGCCACTACGGGAATACCACCAGCAACATTGATGGAAAAAGTAAAATTCAATTACGAAGGAAGAGCGATACCGTTAACCGACGAAGAATATAAGATGTTCCTAGAAAAAGCCATAGAGAACACAAAGAAAACACTTGAAAAACGAAAAAAGAATAACGAAGGTAAAAATCTCACCGATCTCAAGGTTGGAGATATGATTTATACAAAAAATCATACACTTTCGGATAAAGCCGTTGGAGTATCGTCAAAACTCAACCCAAAATTCGTTGGCCCCTGTGAAATCATCGAGGTAAAGGGAAACGGAAGTTATCGAGTCTGTACGCCCGATGGGAAGATCCTCCAACGAAATATACACGAATTTAAACGATAGAATCTACCTGCAATAAAAAAACAACGTTAAAACCGAAACAAAAACATCTCGAAAATAAATCCCAATAATCAACGACGTAAATTGATCAAAATAAATACAAGATAAATCAATTACAAAAAATAAGATAGTTCCACTTACGTCAACGTCACACCCTTCGTCGCAAAGTTCAACAACCATGATATCGCGTCATTGATTAATCAACCCACCGATGATCAATCAATTCACCGATGACATCGTGGTCGGGGTGGGGAAGTGGTCAGAAATCATGATCAAACAACAACGCAGATCTCATAACAACGATCAACCAAACAAGAACGAGCGTATAAAATGTTGGATTTAATTGAAAATTAATGTGGTTTTCCTTATTATTATTAGTAATTATTGTTACCACTATCATCAAACGAATATCGATAGGTAAGTACATTAACTCAGATTTCGTAATAAGATAATTAAATATTAGACTCGTAAAGTAAAAAACCTTCTCACATTAATTTAGTCGAAATGGCTGAACAAAATTTTCCCGAATCGTCGATTGTGGCCGAAAGAGTCAAGGCCCGCTTCATCAAAATCTCAGCCGAAAACGAGCAGCTTCTGAAGTCGTTGAGAGAACAATTAAAAATCGCGTCCCACAACCAGATGATAACCTCAAAAGCGCTATCTGAGAGAGCGGATTTCCACACGGCAGTGGCAACAAATATCGATGGACAAGCTGATTTCCTCGATCGTGTTATCGTATCTGAGGACAACGAACGAGGACAGATCTTGCAAGGGATGGAGATCTTGGAAGAAATTGTAAAATCCCAAAACGACGAGATCGAGAAGTTACGGACACAAGTGACAGAATTAAACACCGAATTAAATAAGGTGAGCGTGCATAATGCGAGATATTACGCCAAAACCCTCCCCAAATGTAACATTATAGTTCCCCGAATTCCGAAACATCCCCAAAAGGAAAAAATTAAAATAACCCTATTAAAAAGAGGAGATAAATTATCAATAAAAAGGAAAACGGAAGGGGATAACCTCGATGAAAAAGAACCCCAAAGAAAAAAGAAAACCCTTAAAAATAAAAAGAAAAATGTAGCAGGAAGTGATGAATTTCAGAGGGTTCCCATCGTGAACGTTGACGACGGGCAGAGACCAACATCGAGCGGCAAGTCAGTCAAAATAAATGAACCATCGAGCGCTACAGTTGACGAAGAAGAAAAGGGTAAGAGGTTAGCTAACTATAGAATCCCAAAAATTCTAAAAGAATCTAAAAAACTAACGGTCCTCCCAATAGAGAAACCTATCGAGACCGAAGACGATAACGAGAACGAATCAGCCCCAGCGGTCTTTATTGACGAAATACCGAAAGAACTGTTGGAAGAAATCGAGTACTGCCTGGGAACTGAGGTGAGAGTTATGTCAGTTCGAGAAATGAAAGCCGTGATACCGAAGGTGTTCTGTGTCGCCTTCATTATGGAAAAGACGATTTTCGTAGGTAAGGAGAAAATGTTATGTTTCGACACCAGCTCACAGGTGTCGTACATGAACAAAAAGGTTATCTCCGCCAGCCAGCAATTGACATTAGTAAGCCGAGCCACCTGGACGTGTGACTGGTCCGTCCCAAAGATGATGGAGTCCAATGAAACGGTCACAATGAACCTTATCAGTCGGACAGGTGTTCAATTCGAAGAAACGTTTTACCTCGTTAGGCACCCGATGCTCGATATTAACAGGATGGTCCTGGGAGCTCCGTTTGCCAGAAAATATCTTCGAGCTGTACGAGGGGAGCCGACAAAAGGAGAGATCCTCCTCGTCAAAGAGGACCAAACCTATCGACACCGGTATGAGCTACCAAGAAGATTACTGTAATCTCCATCATACCGCTGCTCAAATATCGATCATCGTTCAAAATACCAGGATCTCATCGACACACCCCTATTTTTCGTAATTAATCGTAAAGATCGTAGAAACTTAAGTTCTTCTTTTTTCGAACCACTCGTATTATAATTTGCTCTTAATGTTGAAGTTCCTATCCTTGACCTATTGTTTTTTTTTTATTACTATTGTTCTTACTACCCTCTCTCCATCAATAGTTATCCTACTTTTCAGATACTTACCATTATATTAATATTTTCGTTGTTTTGTTCGGTTTTCGCTGTTTTGTTTGACTTTCTCCATGTTCTTATATATATATATATTCTAATCGTATCTTGTTCTCGCAGACGTAATTTGTCATTGTTTTTGTATTATCGAATATATCTTCTTTTTGCAATTCAGAATATTTTAATCAATGGACCAACCCTTTTCTTTATGTATCTTATTTCAGCCATGTTACCAAATGTCCGAAGGCTGCGGGTGATCCCTCGTTTCGAAATTTGGGGGGGAAGGGAGTTGTGACATCTAAGTTACCCGTAGTCTTCCCTTCACGTCACCATCGATTGTATACTAATATTACGATAGGGAACGGCTCTCGAACTCTAAGTTTGTAATAACGATAAGGTGAACCAGAAATACGCCGATTCCCCATCGGGAATAAATTCCCCAAGTCTAGGAAACATAAAGACACGTCGATTAACTATTATTTAACAATATGGTGACGTGTAGAAATACGATATCGATCATCGGTGAACCAATTCTAATCTCTTTGACTGTTCACGTTTTTGGCCTAAGAGTGAACAGTCAGTCTCGTTTTAGACGTGATGGTTTTTCGTTCGTCGTGAATACGAAATATTATTCACGACAAATACAGCTCTTTTATACGACAGCAAGTCACCTTTTAAATTGTTTTCACCGATACTTTCAAATGTGAACTTCAGTAGTAGATTTAAATAACTCGCGGTACTATTCCTTCGAATCCAAAACGAATATCCAATCGAGATTTGATGGTTCACCGAACTTCGAGAACCATGAGGCAATGTGAAGAATAACCTGCACGACCTGATATTAGTTACCATATCTGTAAGTAACCTTTTCAAATGTAATAAAGTGTATACTGTGATAATGGGTCGGCTAACTTGTTTATTTCCACTTATGTAAAATCGCCCGATATACTTCGTAGGCCTTGGGAGCTATCGCTGGTAGGCTGGTGGCCTAACTGTTTGAGCTGGTTTGTGGTTTCGACTCTACAATTGATCGAGACTTATTGATATACTTCGAATCGTGATATCATTCCCTATACTCGGGATGTACGTTCGTTTTCGGACGTCACAAAATAAAGATAAAAAAGAAGAAGAAAGACCAATAAAATTATCATATATGGTTAAAAAACACAACAACAATGAAGACTGGCTTTTAAAAAAATTAATTAAAGATAATACAAAAAATGAAAACTATATACAACTAAAAAAAAAATGTTACTTCATGGGGGGGCGGAAGTCCATCTCACATCAAACATAGAAAAATTAATTAATGTAACAAAATTTAAAATTCCAGTAAAATTACAGTGTGCACTTAAAGACACGTATTTATATGCTACACATATGGGAAACATGAGAATATTAGTAGAAAATGAAAACAAAATTCAAACAGCAATTGAGTTATTAGTAGTCCATTATGTACCAGATCTGTCATTAGATATTATGTCTGGAATTAAAATGACAGAATCTGGAAATTTACATATGGACCAGGGAAAAGAAAAAATACAAACATATTTCATAGAAACTGGAGACATTTTATTTACATCTTATAAAATTGATGGTGTCTTTCAGGTAAATTACAATTACATAAATATACCAAAAAAATGTATGCCCGTCACTCAAAATCAAGATGACGACGAATGGGATTCCTTTTCTGTCGAATTAGAAATAGAAGAAGAGGAAGAAGAACCCATCAATAATAATAATAATTTAGAAGAGAATAATGAAAATAATAATAATGAAGATAATAGTAATAATAAAAAAAAATAATAATAATAATATTTCAGATAATTCGTTAGAAATAATCCAAAATAATACAAATAATCATAAAAAAAAATGATTTGGCATAGACTATTAGGTCATTTAAACGGAAAATATGAGATATTTACATAAAGTTACAGTTGGAATTCCAAAAACAATTAATTTTAAAGATGATGATTTCATCAATTGCAAAATCTGTAAAATAGCCAATAGCCAACGTCTAGGTCATAATAATGTTAGAAATAAACCCCAAAGGAGACTAGAAATTATATCCTCCGATATCATGGGACCATTCACACCCACAATAGCCAATCAAAAATATATATTAACATTCATTGACAACTATAGCAAATACACCTTCGTGATACCAATATCGAATAAAAATCAAGTATTTACAGAATTTAAAAACATTTTTCACTCAATGAAAAACAAATTCCCCGAAACACCAATAAGTCAAATAAGATGCGATAATGTAAAGGAATATACGGATCAAAAATTAGTTAAATTTTGTGAAGAAAATGGAGTACAAATAGAAAATGTAGTTCCTTACTCGCCAGAATTAAATGGAATTGCTGAACGTCAAAATCAAACTTTGATGAAAAGAGTAAGAAGTTTACTAATTGATGGTTATCTAGATATTAAGTATTGGGCACATGCAATAGCTACAGCTGCATATTTAATAAATAGATCACCAACAAGAGTAAATTCAGAGTACAAAACTCCATACGAAATTTTTTTTGGTAAAAAACCCAATTTGGATAATTTAAAAATTTTCGGATCATTAGTTTATAGGCATATTCCATTGGAAGTTCGACAGCAGAGTGCAACTAAATCTAAAAATAGAAATGAACAAACAATAGACCCAAAATTTTCACCAAGGGGAGAAAAGGGAATACTCATGGGATATACCACTACGGGATATTGCATTAGAAACCCCTTTTCAAATAAATTCAATATATCTTGTGATGCTAAGTTTGACGAAAATAAAAATATATCAAATTTAAAAAATTGTGAACAGGAACTGGTACTTTAACCAGCAAATTTCGTAAAAAATTTAGTCAATATAAACACTTTCAATATCACAAAAACTATAGATAATAAGTGGATTGAAGATTGTATACCAACATGCTATAAAGATGTCAAAAATAACCCATTTAGAAAAGAATGGATGAAAGCTATTAAGGATGAATTTATTTCACTAGGGGAAATGGACGTGTGGGAAGAAATAGATTACGACAAATCTTTAAAAACAATAGATACAAGATGGGTTTTTGTAACAAAACCAAATGATGAAGGATACCACCAACCAAAAGCAAGATTAGTTGCTAGGGGCTTCAAAGATAGAACCAAATATGAGTTAGGACAAGTATTCGCCCCTGTTATTCCAATTTGGTTAGTAAGATGGTTCCTATCGATAGTCAATAAATATGATCTAGAAATGGTTCAATATGATGTAAAAACAGCGTATCTAAATTCCCCTGCAATAGTACCTATATACTTAAAGCCCTTGGAAGGTTTATTAATGGAAAGTAATAAATTATTTCTAAATTTTTGTTTGTCGAGACTTTTTGTTAGCATGTCTGCTAATTGTGAATTTGTACCAACAGTTTTGAATTCGATTTCTTTATCCTCCACCGATTGTGTAATGGCATAACATTTTATCATTAAAGCTCTTGCTCGTTTTTGAGCTCCTCCCGACATTATTCTGAGCGCTGATATATTGTCTTCAAATATTCTTACTGGGTCATTTTCTTCAAATATTTCTTTTTGTAAAAGGAATGTAACTTGTATATCGTCCAAAGCATCAAATACCACAATTATTCCAGCAGCAGTAGAGATTGTAGCTACGATTGTTTGTCTCCTTACATACAAATTAATTAAGTCCCCATTTAAATATATTAAGAATCCTGATATAGATTTTCCTAAATTTAAATTCGATATTTTAATTTCATGATCTTTTACATTTGGGGCATAAGATGCATCAACGAAAGAGTGTATGCCTTTACTATCCAATGTGAATTTAATTGAGAATTCTTTTGTCGTGTTTATATATTTGAATATTCATCTCACATGATTTTTTAATTTTGAATTTGATTTCGTTTGGAACCTCGAGAAAAAATTTACTGCAAATGAAATATCTGGTCTTGTTATTCTAGCCAGATATAACAGGGCTCCAATCATTGAACGATATTCCGTATCATCTGTGCAATTTTCATCTTCTTCAATTTTCAAAGATGTTTCTATTGGGGTATTTATGAAATTTGATTCATTTTGATTATATTTTTTTAATATTTTTTCTATATATCTTGATTGTATTAAGGTTATGGTATTTTCTTTTCTATCTCTGATGATCTCGAATCCTAAATAAAATCTCGGGTTATCAATTATTTTCATGGAAAATCTTTTTTGAAAAGAATCATTTACATTTTTATCCATTCGGGGGTATTTGACGCTATTAATATGTCGTCAACGTATGTGATCATAAAAATTATTTTTTCATTTGATTTTTTAAAGTATAAATATTTGTCCATTTTGGAACTTTCAAAGTTCATTTTTAAAATATATTCATTTATTACATTGTACCTTGATTTAGACGATGTTTTTAGGTCATAAATAGATTTTTTAAGTCTTAATAATTTATTACTTTCCATTAATAAACCTTCCGGGGGCTTTAAGTATATAGGGACTATTGCAGGAGAATTTAGATACGCCGTTTTTACATCATATTGAACCATTTCTAAGTCATATTTATTGACTATCGATAGAAACAATCTTACTAACCAAATTGGAATAACAGGGGCAAATACTTGTCCTAACTCATATTCCGTTCTATCTTTGAAGCCCCTAGCAACTAATCTTGCTTTTTGTTGGTGGTATCCTTCATCGTTTGGTTTTGTTACAAAAACCCATCTTGTATCTATTGTTTTTAAGGATTTGTCGTAATCTATTTCTTCCCACACGTCCATTTCCCCTAGTGAAATAAATTTGTCCTCAATAGCTTTTATCAATTCTTTTCTAAATGGGTTATTTTTGACATCTTTATAGCATGTTGGTATACAATCTTCAATCCACCTATTATCTATAGTTTTTGTGATATTGAAAGTGTTTATATTGACTAAATTTTTTACGAAATTTGCTGGTTAAAGTACCAGTTCCTGTTCACAATTTTTTAAATTTGATATATTTTTATTTTCGTCAAACTTAGCATCACAAGATATATTGAATTTATTTGAAAAGGGGTTTCTAATGCAATATCCCGTAGTGGTATATCCCATGAGTATTCCCTTTTCTCCCCTTGGTGAAAATTTTGGGTCTATTGTTTGTTCATTTCTATTTTTAGATTTAGTTGCACTCTGCTGTCGAACTTCCAATGGAATATGCCTATAAACTAATGATCCGAAAATTTTTAAATTATCCAAATTGGGTTTTTTACCAAAAAAAATTTCGTATGGAGTTTTGTACTCTGAATTTACTCTTGTTGGTGATATATTTATTAAATATGCAGCTGTAGCTATTGCATGTGCCCAATATTTAATATCTAGATAACCATCAATTAGTAAACTTCTTACTCTTTTCATCAAAGTTTGATTTTGGCGCTCAGCAATTCCATTTAATTCTGGCAAGTAAGGAACTACATTTTCTATTTGTACTCCATTTTCTTCACAAAATTTAACTAATTATTGATCCGTATATTCCTTTACATTATCGCATCTTATTTGACTTATTGGTGTTTCGGGGAATTTGTTTTTCATTGAGTGAAAAATATTTTTAAATTCTGTAAATACTTGATTTTTATTCGATATTGGTATCACGAAGGTGTATTTGCTATAGTTGTCAATGAATGTTAATATATATTTTTGATTGTCTATTGGGGGTGTGAATGGTCCCATGATATCAGAGGATATAATTTCTAGTCTCCTTTGGGGTTTATTTCTAACATTATTATGACCTAGACGTTGGCTATTGGCTATTTTACAGATTTCGCAATTGAAGAAATCATCATCTTTAAAATTAATTGTTTTTGGAATTCCAACTGTAACTTTATGTAAATATCTCATGTACTTTCCGTTTAAGTGACCTAATCGTCTATGCCAAATCATTTTTTTATGATTATTTGTTTTATTTTGGATTATTTCTAACGAATTATCTGAAATATTATTATTATTTTATTATTATTATTATTATTATTACTATTATCCTCATTATTATTATTTTCTGTTGTGATATTATTATTTTCATTATTCTCTTCTGAATTATTATTATTAATGTATTCTTCTTCCTCTTCTTCTATTTCTAATTTGACAGAAAAGGAATCCCATTCATCGTCATCTTCATTTTGAGTGACGGGCATACATTTCTTTGGTATATTTATGTAATCGTAATTTAACTGAAAGACACCATCAATTTTATAAGATGTAAATAAAATGTCTCCTGTTTCTATGAAATATGTTTGTATTTTTTCTTTTCCCTGGTCCATATGCAAAATTCCAGATTCTGTCACTTTAATTCCAGACATAATATCTCTTGACAGATCTGGTATATAATGAACTTCTAATAACTCAATTGCTGTTTGAATTTTGTTTTCATTTTCTACTAATATTCTCATGTTTCCCATATGTGTAGCATATAAATACGTGTCTTCAAGTGCACACTGTAATTTTACTGTAATTTTAAATTTTGTTACATTAATTAATTTTTCTATATTTGATGTGTGATGGACTTCCACCCCCCCCCCCATCTAGTAACATTTTTTTTTTAGTTGTATATAATTTTCATTTTTTGTATTATCTTTAATTAATTTTTTTAAAAGCCAGTCTTCATTGTTGCTGTATTTTTTAACCATATATGATAATATTATTATTCATTTTTTTTCTTTTTTATCTTTATTTTTTGGTTTTTCTTTATTTTGTTCTTTATTTTCTGGTTTATAATCAGGGCATTTATTTTTATAATGTCCCGTTTGGTTACATATGAAACATCTTTCTTCTTTATTATTTTTTCTAGGTGACGGATTATTATTTCTGTAATTATTTTGATTTTTATTATAATTATTTTGATTATTTTGATTATTATTTTCATTTCTTGGATTATTATTTCTATAATTATTATTATTATTATTTCCATTATTGTTTCCATTTGTATTATTATTTCGTCTATAATTATTATTTCTATTCCCTCTATTGTCTTTATTATTATAATTTGTATTATTATTTATTGAATTTATTCCCATTATTATCAAATTTTTTATTAGACGATTGGTATTGTAATTTAATTTGTTTATCTCTCATTTTTTGATTACCGTTTTCTTTTAATATTTGTTTGAATACTTCTAAATTTTTTCTATTTTCAGGAAGATTATCAAATTGCATTTTTGCAATGGTTTGTTTGTATCCTAAAGCCAATTGAAGGTTTTCCAATTCCTCTTCTTCAGATACTTCCTTCCCAGCATAACGAACTTCTTGTACTAATATGTCCCATTTATTTAAAAAACCTTTTATATTACCACCTGGTGTAAATCGAAACGCAGTCCATTTTGATTTTGCAATATCCATAATGAATGCTTTTGCACATTCTTGTTTTTTAAAGTATGCTTTAGCAGAATTTGAAGATGGTCTGTATTGTAGATTATCCATATTTTCAATATAAATTTATAGTTCAGGGTGTGGTCCAAAAACATCCCAATATCCCAAACCCCTTAAACCCCTTTTTAAGGCTAAGATCATACGTTTCCAGTCCAAGTAATATTGACCATCAAATATTTTTCCACTTGGACCATGTATCAGACGTATGGTTTCATCAGCTGGCATGACATAATGTACTTGAGGGTGGGCACTCCCATATCCTGATCCTCCTTGAGGGGATGGGGTAGTGGTCCTCTCACTTGCCGTATTCATGCTTTCTGGAGTACTTGGTAATGTACTTAGTTCCGACAACTCAATTTTGAAAAGATATAATAAAATTTATTTTCAAAAAAAAATAATTGCAAAAAAAATTTATTTTATTTTTGAAGAAAAATATTTTATTTTTGGGAAAAAAAATATTTTATTTTTATTTAAATTATTAATTTTTCGTAATATTATTCGTGTGTATGTTTGTGTTTTAAAATATGAAAAAGGAAAAAGAGAAAAAAAATATTCCATTTGAGAATATATTTCAGAAATAAACTTGAAAAAATCTTGTTTAAATTTGAATCCTTGTGACTGTCTATAACAAAGGATCTATTGAAAATTATTCTTGAATGCTATCTGTAATATTTTATTGTAATAAGTTTTTAAGTTTATGCATTAGTATTTTTAACAAAAGAATTTTGTGACATGAAATTTCACAATTAAACTTGTCCAATATGACAAAGGAATTTTTCTTTTGTGACAATAAATTGTTGGAACATAAAATTTGTTCAAATATGAAAGTATTTTGCTTGTTAATATTATATTATATTTTTTATTTTTGGTAATTTTACGTATTTTTAAAGAGGATTTTCTCTCTCAAAATTTTCAAGAAAAATTCTGAAAGATTCTATCGAGTCCAAAGCTTGAGTACTGAAAATATTTTTTGAAATTTCTATGAATTTTGCGACTTCGATACCTCTTTTATAATGAATTATTCCACTAACATTTACTGAGAAGGTTTCTAAAACTATTTCTCCCGAAAATGTTTTCAAGAATGGGAATTCAATTAAGTTAATTCTCACGTCTGTTATTTTTTCGTATTCAAAAATATTTAATAATTTTTTATAATCTTTTTCTTTAATTTTAATTGTTCCTTCACAGTTTGATGTGCAATTAGCAATTTGTTTCCAAAACCTTACCATTTGTAACCTGCTTTATTCGAACTTATTTTTAAGCTTAATCGTCCTGTGATATTTCACTTGATTTTTACCTAACTAAAGGGGGTTCTTGAAATTAAGCGTTTTGGAAATTGAAGGAATAAGAAAAAAATTCTCAAAGAGAAAAAAAATTTTTATATTATTAATTTCGCTCAATATCCCACAAAATCACTGAATATATCCCATCGTTTTCCGCAATAGTAAATGAAATATATAATTTGAAAGTATCAAAAATTACATTACCGGTAATCTGCGGAATTCCATTGAATATCTACCAGTTGAGTTTGTGAGTAATTGGCATTTTCCCGTAAGTCAGTACATGGATCAATCTCAGGTCGTCTTTAGAAAATTTCAGTCTTGGCAGCATACGAATTAGTTGAATCAGCAGCACTTGATCGACGAAATTTCGATGATGATTTTTAACAGATGATGTTGTTTGAAGATCACGATGATTGAGTTCGATGTAACGGCAATCTCTGATTTTTGAACTTTTTTATGATTCACCTTGCTGTAACAGACAATCCAGGTCCGAAGTAATCTGCAATCCCACGGCGAAAATCCTTTGGTTTCACCTTACCGCAAAAAGACGATCCAGTATTTTTTGGAGGATTATTAAAATGACGTTATACTATTTGGCACCAATGTGATTCAAATAAACCTCGAATAATTTTCGATGAACTTTTCGAAAAATTAAATGAAAAAAAAATTTACTGAGTTAACAACTTTTGAATTAAAATATACTTCGTAAAAAATATTAACTTTTAACAAAAATAAAAGCTTATAATTCCTTAAACTTTTGTATACTATAGCAAAAAATTAAATTGAAAGATTAAGTATCGCTCTGTACTAACTATTCAGGAATCGCAGCTCTGCCTACCATGAAGTGAGGTTGAAATCCAAGGAAAGGAACAAGTTAGTTAGAGATTCTTTAATGCAATGATCGAAAGTACAAATTACAAGTTTGAGGAAGATGAACGATCTCCCTTCATTACGAGATTAAAGTTTGAGGGGAAATGAGTTTCAGCGTTCTCGGGTGAACGAATGAAAAAAATCGTGTTTGTTCGCACAACCTGAATAGTGTTAGTTTATGTTATCAAAAGTAGTTGCGCTAAGTGTTAGTAAGCGAGTGCTGGTGGAGTGCAGAACAACAAAGTTTTTTGCACAATTTTGTGCTTAAAAATATGGGAACATTGTATCTCGTATGAGAGTTCGTTATAATGTTATAATAAATTGTTACCACATTCTTAAATACAAAATTGTGTCAAAAGTCATTTTTAATTGATGTTGAAGTGTCGGGAGGTTAAAGTGACGTTTGTGAATAGGGGCCTCACTGTTTATAAAAGGATTCTAATCTTGCTCGACACATTGACCAAATAAACAAACCTATGATGTCATGCGAGCTCATTGTCAACTCACAGCTGTATTTTGTGTTTATTTATAACGATTGTATATTGGACTATTGAATTTTTAGCATTTTATTGAGTGGTAATCTCGTAATCAGTTTTTCCGCGTGTAATTTAAATGTGAATTTCGTTTATTTAGGGAAGTGTTGTTTTCGTCTATTATCCAAGTTATGATTTGGTTTCAATCGTATTTTATATTTTTATCTACAGTTGTTTCTTCTATCTCTAATATATTTGTCTTTCGCGCCAATGTATTTGAATTTATGCCGTTTGATCCGTTTTTATTAAAATGTTAAGTTTAGGAAATGCTGACACAAGTAATTGTGTTGTGTATCTTGAAAACTATTTGGACTGTGTTGAAAACCTACCTGATGATTTACAGAAGCATTTAACCAGAATGCGAGAACTTGATGTCTCGTATCAAAGTAAGTATATCGTTCAACTGCTCTTCTGCGGCTTTTTGTCTGTTGGAAAAATTCATAGTTTGATTCAATATTTTAATGCTTAATTTTCATTATGACCTAGGTTTTCTGCGTGATATCGAATCTTTAGCGACGCAGTATGAAGAATGCATTTCTTTGAAGAAATTAGAAGATAGGAATCGTTTACTTCGAAAAGCTCAAACCATTTTAATATCCGCTCAAGAATTAGGCGACGAAAAGCTACAAATAGTGCAGCACTTGCAAGATTTAATTGAGAATCGGACTCGATCGTTAGATAATGACTGTAGGAGTATAGGTGAGAAGTATAAGTTTATATCCATATTTTGAAAAATATACATTTTTAATAAATAATATATTTCTGCAGCAGACAATGGACCTAAGGAGAGAGAAACAGTTCTTCCACCGAATTCAATATCAACTGGGAATACAAGTTCAATCAACAATAATTCCGTATCAGAAATTTCTTTGAAAGAACAAGCGAATGCTTCTATACCCGCTTCTGCGTCCAGCAACGGTAGTAATGAACAAAGGACGAGTAAACGTGTGCGACGTGGTCGAGGGGATGTCGATTCAAGTAGTGGCAACAACGAACACAATTCTTCGAATCAGCACCACCACCACCACCACCATTACACCGAACAGGGTGTTAGTATACCAATGCCTCGCGCAACTGCCACGTTACTCATTAATAATCAGAAAAAACATAGTAATACTCATAATAATATTACGAATACGAAAAAGAAAAAACGTAAGACAAAGATGCAACGAGTGACGGCTCAAAAAGAGGACGACAGTCGCAGCAGTGTCAAAGGTGCCGCCAACGACGACGACGATGAAGAGCTATCAATAGATCCTGACGAGCCAACGTACTGTCTCTGTGATCAAATTTCGTACGGTGAAATGATATGTTGTGATAATGACTTATGCCCTATTGAGTGGTTCCATTTCTCGTGTGTATCATTGTCTACCAAACCGAAAGGCAAATGGTTTTGTCCGAAGTGTCGCGGTGATCGACCTAATGTGATGAAACCAAAAGCTCAATTTTTGAAAGAATTGGAACGTTATAACCGTGAGAAAGAGGAAAAGGCCCGATCTTATTAACGTGACTGGCATTTATGAATTTGATTATTCAACGTTTACGATTGCGACTTTTTACCATCTGTATTTTGGTCGGTAATTTTCTATTTGGTGGTATTTTTTTTAATCTCCTTTAATTGTTTGCGGGAACAGTGAAATAATATAATCGTTCACAGAGAATTGTATTGAATTGTAAAATTGTAAAAATGTTTTTTTTTCTTGTAAATTTCTGTAGCTAAGTAATGAAAATAAAATTTTGAATTTTTGTTCTCTTATTCAGTTTTATTCACGAAAAAATATTGGCAAATTACATCGTTTCTCATTTGTAATCGAACCAGTTCATTTGACCTTGGGGGCAGACTTTTTACTCAACTTGTGTTTTCGTTAGTAATTAGCTTTAGGTGCGAGGATCATTGCAGTACGATCAACTTTTGAACGGTAAGACAGTAAGAATGAATATCGTTTTACTTGAAATATGATTAGAATAAATAAAGCCAAAATTTTTTTTGAAAAGGAACAGCAAGAAGACGTATCACGCCAATAACTGACCACACATGCAAGGAAGCAGATAATCATCCGGCTGCAGGATGCACTGTTTCTACGAACCGGAGTTCCATTAATTAAAAATATTATTTTTCATTCAAGACTTAACCCCATTACCCTGTGTTTCCACAAGGGGGAAAGGATTCAAAACGTACCACTGCTTTATAATTCATTCTCAATTTTCCTTTGCCAAGCGATATAAGAGAAGAATTCTATAGTAAAATAATGTAGGAACGTAAAATTTGCAATAAGAAAATTTTCATGCATTTTTTCATGATTATAGGAGTTGAGATGGAGAACAGTGAAGGACATTTTTTCAGAACTATAATAATCTGAATCACTTGTTATTGGAAAATTAAAAATGAATTTAGTTATTAAGATCAGTAAAGAAATTAATTTGCATATCGAGATTTGCCATCAGTATGTAGTGTGGTTTTTACATCATATTTCGTGCCTGTACATACATGTGAGCTGTATTCGACATAGAAAATCAGAGTGAAACTAAAAACTTTTTGGGAGGTTATTTCGCTAATGTTGACAATGCAAATATGCGCCAATAAAAGACAAATGCGACTTGAACATCCGCGGAATAGCTCCCCTGAAAGTTTTTAGTTTCGCTCTTTTTTGCCATGTCGAACAGCTATGATGTCCCTAATAACGGAAATGAATTATCAAAAAAATTATTCCAACAAAATTTGATGATTCGTTTCCATAATCGGCGCCACCATAATATATGTGCTGGCATAAAATAAGATGGACAATCTCGGCGTGCATTTTCATCTTCTCATTAAGGAAACAAAGCAGATTATGATTTGGAAAAATTCCTTTTTTTTTTTTTACTACTACTACTACTACTACTACTACTACTTACTCTGTATCTCAGCCATAAGAAGAATAACAATAGGTTTGTTTCATTTGCCACGAGATGGTCACCAGGAGGTGCTATTCTGCTCTCTCACGATAAATGCACCAATTGAAATGCGGAACTGACTCGAAGGTAGCGGAATAGCTTCCCTCAGTATCAAGTCAGGGTCGTTATTTTTGACAAATAAAACATAGGTAGCTAATGAAAAATTTTGTTTCATTAGTATAAATGAGCTTTATACTCGCTTACTTTTATTGCGTACATAGTGCGTACCCGCTCTGGTACCCAGGAAAATTGAAGAAAATAAAATCAGTCACACTGTCAATACAACTAAAAACTATGTCAGGAGAATATTTAGATACCTTAAAACAACCATAGATTATAAATTGGTATTTAAAAGCAATGAAACCAATCCAAAAAGTTATGTAGATGCATCCTATGCGTCAAATGTAGATGACAAACCTATAGATATCAAGGACTTAGAAAAAGGACATTCTATAACAGGACATCTTATATACTTAAATGGGGATTTGATAAATTGGGGTGTACACCACCAAAATACAATGGCCTCTTCTTCCACAGCTGCTGAAATAATAGCATTACATGATGCCTTGAACGATTTAACTGTCACTTGGTACTTAGATAACTTGTTCAATGACTTGTCTAGTCCTGTACAAATATTTGGGGACAATATTTCAGCCATCAAAATTTTGATGGGTGGTAATCAAAAAAAGGGCAAGAAGCCTAATGATAAAATGTTGTGATTTACTGGGTGCAATAAATGAGAAAATTATTGACTTATCATACATCGGCACAAACAACCAACTCGCAGACATCATGACTAAATTATTAGATAAGAAAAAATTTGAAGAAATAAAACAAATTCTTGAAGTTAATTCTAATACCTAAATTATCGATGACACAAATACCCCTACTCATTTGTAATTTGTTTGCTAGTAAATCGTATGTAATTGTTGGCTTTAAATTATTTTAATTATACCATTTCTGTTTGTAATAATATTTTGACATTCGTAATTTAACGATAATAATATATGTAGAATTTTTATATAATTGATTCTGGTATTCGATTTTTTTTTTCATCAGTGTATTTTAATTTTTTAGCATACTTCTCTGTATCCTGTTGTAAACAACTCACGTTTTGTGATTTTATACCCAACTTTGTCCAAATTTTTACTTGGCTTATGAGTTGTTGGGGGGTAGTGTTTATCGTGGGCTCCGCCTACGATCTCATGCGCGCCTGGCGGGCGAGCTGGGAACTCATCTACCAAAGAAATGTAGGTAGACGAGTTACTGGGCTGAGGAGGTCGCCAACATTCGTCGTTGCGCGACAAGAGAGAACAGAGGTGCGTGATAGGAGTGTGACGACGATATTTTTATAGTCCCTTGGACGTAAAACGAACATAAATATAAGTACCAAAACCCGTAGTGTCTCTGCCACTACATGGTAGCAAGAGCATCGGGAGTTTTTATACACGAATCAGATCCTTTCTTATAGAATCTGATCCAAATTAAAAACTCTAAAATTAAAACTCTAGTGAATTTTAATTTTTTCCTGGTGCGAAATGGAAACAGATCCTTAAATAGAATCTGTTCTCGAATTTGCCTACTGCGCTTCCACTCACAAACAGAATTAATACCTACTATAGGAATTAATTTTGCGGTACTTTTTTTCTCGAAACTATAAATTAGCTTCGAAAAATCAAATAAAATAATACGTTTTTTTTTATATATTCAAAATAAAAAACGTAAATTTAGCCGAAAGTTGAATTAATAACTATCGACTAACATCGATAAAGCGATCTTAGAAATAATCAAGATCTCAAAATAACAAAAAGAACGAAATTGATAAAGTTTCGTACTTACTATTTAGCCTAAGAAAATTTATCAATGAAATATGATTGCTAAATTATATATTTCTATGAAAATTCATCAATGAAATATCATTGTTGAATTATACATTCCAATATGATACCTATACACACGTTTTTCAAAGCAAGAATTGCTTCGGAAAAATAACAGGTAATGGAAATACTCATACCAGTAGATTTTATGAAAAAATCAACTGGCAAAATAATACGCCTCTAAACAACTATTCAAAAAAAATATATCGAATCAATACATGATTCGAAAATTCAATAGGCATTAGAGACGCCCTTTATAAGCCGATGCAATAAAAATTCCATCGGCCTAAGACCATAAACATATTGTTCACGGCAAAATGAATTGCCGTCAACTTTTACAAAACGGCTAAAAATTATCTTAGAGAAAATTTTTAGCCGCCCCCAGTATTTCGAACTATTGAACCCTTAGTAAAGGATTCAATAGAAATACAAAAAATACGTCAACCTTAAAAAAGACGTAAATGTGAAAAAGGTTCAAAAAAAAAAAAAAAAAAAATTAAACAACCTCTTTCACAATCGACGAATACCTGTCGTATATATACAGCTGACGACATCGAATTCTGAGAAAATTGGCTGTCTAAACAGCAATAAATATGACAGGCAAAAAACAAAAAAAAAATAAATAAAAAAGAAGAGAAGCAAAGTCTTTTGTTCATACAAAGTAGATACGGCCAATATAAAAAACCCTTATCTACTACCTGCAAATGTGTATGTGTTGATGATCAACACACACACAATCAATATAGAGATTCTTGCATTAAAAAGCAATGCAAGAACCATGAACACACACACACACAAAGAGAAAAAATAGGCTCCTTCATTCCAGCAGGGAATGAACGAGTGAATCAAATCACATGAATAGACAGGATCTAGAAAAACTACGTCGAAAATGACTTCATTGCTTTTTGAAGAGATGAAGTGAGACATTATGTTTTGTAGTGTGGATCCTGACTTTATCTTGTGCGTTATAATAGTGTCTTTAATATTTTTTGCATTTTTTATCTTCCGTTTTTTGGTCGTCCGTGCCACACAAAAGTGTCTAAAAAATTTTTCTGAAAAATTTAACCAAAAAACGTGTTTGTGTGGTCAAGAACCTGCTACCGATTCTCGACCACGTTGGAAGTTCTCAACTTACCTCAAAAAGTTGAAATCGCATAAGAGCGTCGGAGTTTTCGGAGAAGCTCCAACCTCATCGTCTCCACAAAAAAGAAGAGGAATTTACTGGTCATCCCTCTTCTACAAGGAGAAATCAACGAAGTCCAGAAGGTAAGTCGTAAAAATTAATTTCTTACGACTTGTGCGAAAATAAGTTCGCGTAATATAATTTTGAATTTCATAAAAATTCAAAATTACGAAGACAATAAAGTGCCGTACAATTAGTCCTGAGCAATTTTGAATACGCTCAGAACTACAAAGGGATAAAATACATGGTGAAATAATTATCCTCGGAAACTGAAAAACAATTTTCGAGATAAACATCCCGGGTACTTCTTGTCCTCGAATTACGCCTTCATAGTTTACCATATTTTTTTTTGTATATAATCTTTACACGAAAAAGTACGTACAATAATCCTGAATATTGTACGTACTCAAAAATAATTTAACGTACGTAATTATCTGTGTTAAATTAGTATATCGCGTAAAATTTTTATCGCACATCACCGCCATCCTTCTCAATACGTCGAATAATAGAAAAAATAATATTCGAAGTACGGAAATAGGTGCGATAAAAAATAATAAAATCGAAAAAATCGTGATTATTAATTAACTAAAAAATTGTTTTTTTCTTTAATTATAAAATTTTCAAAGCCTAACGAGACTCTGAAAAAATAATCGTGACCCACCTTGGGAAAGCGTCATTGCGCCCACGGGTCACGCCAAAATTTTTAAAGTCTAATTAGGACTTTGAAAATAATTTAAAAAATAATCGTGACCCACCATGGGAAAGCGTCATTGCGCCCACGGGTCACGCCAAAATTTTTAAAGTTGATTTGAACTTTGAAAATAATTTACAAAATTTAAAAATAAAACGTGACCCGCGATGATAAAACATCATTGCACCCACGGGTCACGCCAAAATTTTCAAAATATTGAAAATACTTTGAAAATATTTTCAACCTCCATACTTAATTAAAAATAGTATCGTAATTTAGGATCAAATATCGCGACCCGTGATGGGAAACGTTCATTGCGCCCACAGGTCACGCCAAAATTTTCAAAATTAACATTAAAACTTTGAAAATATTTAGATAAATGAATAATAAAAATTAATATTTTTCATCTAACAGAAACTAAAATGCAACGGGACGAAACACCAATGGATTCGTCACCAGCACCTCCACCACCTGCAGAAACGCCACCAACTCACTTGGTGGCCCCTGCACCGGAGCCGAACTCGACTCCGTCTGCACCGCATAATACCCCAATGTCGCCAGTCCTCGCCAACGCTCCACTGGCAAAAGTAATTGCCAGTAGACACGGTCTTCATCACGAAGACATCGAAAGGGAGATCGAAGCATCTGCCCGTAGTAAGAACGTGATGGACCCGTTATCCAGTGGCGAGTCACATTACAGCACGGGGTCAATGCAGGAGGTTGACGATTTCGAAACAAGGATCGAAATCTACCTCGATTCGATCACGACTGCCGGGTTCTACACAATAGAACTCGACAATATGATCAACGAGCCTGAACTAACATTAGTTCAGGCCCGAAAACAGCTGCCGGTAATCGCTCAAGTGATCGAGCAGCTGATGAATCCGCCACCAGGAGTAGATAAAAATAAAATACTCCTAGCCAGGGCCAACACCCTCAAACTGCGTGCCAACCAAGGGGAAATTGAGGCAAAATTTCCACTGATGGCACCAGTCCTGCAACCGACACCATCAACGATGCCAATTGGTTCCCCGGAACAAACTCACGAGGAACCAACCCCATCAACATCGGGCCAAGTAGGGCTCGGTGGTGGAGAATCAACAGCGCGTTCGCCTAATGACGAACGAGCTGACAAAGCCCAACGCTGTCAACAAGAGCGGTTGGAAAGAGAGCGGATTGAACGTCAGTGGCAGAAGCAACAACGCAGAAAGAAGGAGCTGGAGGACCTCGCTGCTAGAGCAGCTTGCGACCATCTCCGACTGGAGCGAGCTGAGAACGAGATCGATAGAATCCAGCGAGACCGTTCCGACATGGTAAAACATGTCGAAATGGAATATGGACTCAATCTGGACCAGTTCCGGGATGAGTTCGTGCGGCCTGCAATTCAAAAAGGTAATGAAAAACTTACTTTATCCAACCCGCGCGAATACGAAAAACGTAATCGCACGGATTCTTCACAGGACGAAGTAGAAGAACCAGCACATAAACGAATGTGTGCTTGTTCTACCAATACCACTCCTGTAATACCCACTCCACCCGAACCAGTTAACAACAGTTGCGTATCTCCAAATAGAAACGCAATTGATCAAAATCAATATGATTCGGCAACAGAGTTGGTCCCCAGGCCTATATTAGGGAACAATTTTGAACCGCCTGTTAACAAAAATATACCGGAATCAATACCCCGTTGTTGGGAATTGGATCCGAATACTCACCCGGAAAAAGCAGCTATGAACCTGAAAGCACCCAAATATTATATAGATGATTGGGATGGAACGATTCTTAGCTATCCAGGGTTTATTAGGGGATTTAAAATGTACGTACATCTTCGTACGGACATTGCAGTCCCACAAAAAATTAAATTGCTTCAGCAAGCAATGCCTAAACACATAGTTCAAAAATTCTCGCACTTTGCACCGGATGACGTTGGTTACAAACAACGTCTGCAATTTTTACATGATAGGTTTGGGGACCCAAGTAAGGTCAGAGCGGAAATATGGTACCAAATTACTGAATTTCCGAACACTACAAACGGACTTTCATCCATCCAAGATGGTATGGATGGAATTGCAGTGTTGATTGATCGCTATCGGCAGGTCTCCATGGTAGTAGACGAAGAGCAACTGTTCAACGTCACTGTTAAAAAATTCCCACCGAGATCATACAGAAATCATCTCAAAAGTAACGAAAGACATGTCTCTCATCTCTTTTCGGCAATCAGGGAATTTATAAAAATTGAGGAAATGTTTGATAAAAAGCATAACCCCAATTCAAATTCTAGGAGAAATAATCAGGGACAACCTAAAGGCAGTCCAAGATTTATAGCCGCTACCTTCTCAAAAGGTAACGATCAATCAAAGGGAAAAGATAAATCTAATCCCAACAAATTTAATAAGCGCTCAAACAGTAATAAGGGAAACTCATCAAAGTCTCCCAACTATTCTTCTGTTTCAGCACGTAGAGAGCAGAACAACGAAATGCGGAACGCTCAGGATACTCCAAAAAGTATCCTGAACATGCCAGCCGTCCTGCAAAAAGCGTGCTTGTTCTGCACAGAGAAACACCCAGGGTTTCTCTGCTACGACCCTCGCTTCAATACACTTCCTCAATGCCAACGCGAGTACCAGGCCAGAAGGTTGTGTACAAAATGCGCAACCTGCCACGCAACCACAAGCTGCCAGCAGAAGGTCTCGGCCTGCTGCAAATGGTTCGACTGCCTATCAGTCGAACACCATAGCAACTTGTGTCCAAATGCTCCTTATCCAATCTACAAGGAGCATATGGAGGCCTGGTACAATAAACTGCGCCAGCGCAAGGATGCACTAAGTAAGAAAACATGTGATTTTGATAAAGTCTCAAAACATGATGATTTTGATACTAATAAATCATATGTTCAACAGAACGTATCAGATTCTGAAGTGGCGAGGGCCAGGACGCTGCCAGAATTCAGCGCAAATCAAAAGGAGTGCTTACCAGTGAGCAGTGAGTACTTTTTATCTTTCATTAAACACAAGAAAAGCTCAACTTTTCTTGTATTTCAATCGTATGCTCGTTCCCAATATCTAAAAGAACCAATCAAAATAACGGGATTTTTTGATTGTGGTAGTGTCGACACCTTTATAACTAAGTCTTACGCTTTCACATCCTTAAAACTAAAAGGATATGAAACAGAAATAATAAGACTTAAAGGTGTCGAAAACCAAACTTCAAATATTTTCAAATCAAGCTTAGTGGACTTTGAAATTTTGACACCAAGTGGTATAGTGGTTCAAATAACAGCGAAAACTATAAATAAGATTACGCAAAATTTGAATCAACCAAATTTGTCAGAATTTTATAAAAAATTCCCTGAGTATTCAAAAATAAATTTTTGCAAAACTGAAGAGGAGCATACGATTGACCTATTATTAGGTAATGATCATATGTGGTCATTTGTAACAAATATTCATCACATTTCACCAACTCTCACACTAATACAGACTGAGTTCGGACATATGTTAGGAGGGATAATCCCAAATCAAAATGCAGTTGATGAAGTCTTCACACCAGTATTCTTTAATAATCCTCAAGAGATTGAGAATTTATGGAGATTGGATGCCATTGGCATCGAGTCTAATAACCTGGTAGAAGCTCAGGCTGAGGCCGAAGCTTTACAATTTTTCTACAAAAATGTAGAATTGGTAAATAACCGCTACCAAATTAGGTGGTTATATAAAAATTATCCTCCACCATTGGCGGATAATTACAATCTATCGTTCAGAAGACTCGAACATCAACTGCCTAAACTACAAAAAATGCCCGAATTCTTCAAAAGATATGATGAGTACTTTAACTTACTAATTGAGTTAGAGATGATAGAGAGAGTAGATCTAAAATCAAAACCTGAGCTAATTCATTATTTACCTCACAAAGGGATTTTAGATCTAACAAAAAGCACACCGCTCAGGGTAGTTTTTGATGGGTCAGCAAAAACAAAACAGTCAAAACATTCCATTAATGACTGTATGTTTAAAGGAGCTAATCTGTTGCCAGATTTGCTTCAAATACTTTTGTCTTTTCGTAAAGACAAATTTGCCATTATTGCCGACATCAAAAAAGCCTTTCACCAAATAGGACTGCATCCTGATGATCGGGATGTAACAAGGTTTTTATGGGTTAAAGATCCATCAAAACCATTAACAAAAGATAACATAATAACATTTCGGTTTCAACGCGTACCTTTTGGAATTGTAACAGCACCATTTTTATTGGCGGCAGTATTGTTACACCACTTCCAAAATGTGAACCCGGAATTTTATAAAAAACATGCAAACAACATTTACGTTGACAACTTAGTAACATCATTGCCTACTTACGAAGATGCTTTAAAATTGCATAATCAGGCTGACAAGTTAATTAAAGACATCTCAATGGAGTTGTCACAATGGGGAACAAATTGTATCCCATTACGAAATGACTTTGCACCTGAACATGCACTTACAAAGCCTCAAATAAAAGTACTTGGACTTTCTTGGGACATGGATAAAGATATCATCTTTATCAGTCCACCAAAATTAAAAGACCAAGTACCAAACTGGTCAAAGAGACTGTTCCTAAGAGCAGTTTCACAATTCTTCGACCCTCACGGTTGGTTTGCCCCAGCATTTATACCTTCCAGAGTTTTCATAAAACAACTCTGGAATGAAAATTATAAATGGGATGAGTCTTTGCCTCTGACGCTACAACCAATAGCAACAGAGCTAATAAAAGACTTAACTCAGTGCACAACTTACTGCCTACCAAGACAAATTTATTCGGGTACTTATAACCCGAATGAATGCCAACTACATATATTTGTAGATGCCTCAAAAACTGCCTTCTCCATGGTTGCGTTCTTACGCTTCCACAATGAAGAAAGTGGTACCACTAAAGCCAGATTCGTCATAGGAAAATCATGAATAGCCCCTATGAAAACGGTAACAATCCCAAAATTGGAATTGTTAGCGGCACTCATAGGAGCTAGAGCAGTCAAGAATATACGCAATCCTCTTGACTTACACAACAGCCCAACTTACCTTTGGTCAGATAGCAAATGCGTTCTAACATGGCTGTTAGAACGTAGAGTGTTAACACAATTTGTCTTAAATAGGGTTAATGAAATAAAAACTGTACCAAACCTACAGTTTAGATACGTTCCATCAGCCGACAACCCAGCGGATGTCGGCTCAAGAGGAGCAATGGTGGAAGACTTGTTCACTACTACATGGTGGACAAGTCCACAGTGGTTAACTCTACATCCTGATACATGGCCACAGACTGACTTACATATTATTCAGTCTCTGCCTGATTTAACAGAAGAAGAGAAAACTATACCAGTCTTCTCTACTTTAAGGGAAACATTGAAAGTTTCGGATAAATTGTCAGACTTGATTCCCAATAATCAAGACAAAATATTTGACAGTCATCAACCTGCCAAATTAAAAAGACAATTAAAATCCAGAAAAACTTTTATCCCAAAATTTGTTATGAGCTCGGTTAATTATATTTGTGAAGTTAAAACATTTGCTACACAAATTGACCAAGTACAAGATCCCAACCAAATCAGTCAGGATCTTACACAAACTCAAAACAATATAAACTCACAACAAATACTAGATCTGTCTACTAAACAAAAGACAGATCTTTCAAAAACAATACCCTACATAAGCTTCATACATGAACCACTGAACACACCATTCAACATCAATATAGACAAATTTAACACACTAATAAGTCTAAAAAGAATTTTCTACCATTGCATAAACGCACTTAGAAAATTATCACGAAAACGACTTGCCAGAAACAGGTCGGTTTCACCGTGGGCTCTAATCCCTAATAACTATCAATTCGCATTACTATGCTTCATCTACGCAGATCAGAAAAAATACTTTTCTGAAATCTTTAATAAACTTATGTCACATAATGCCCCCGAATATGTGACATACGAAAAATTTCACATAACAATTGACGAATCAGGGCTGTTAAGGTTAAGGAACTATATTCCTGTAACACCATTTACTGAAGATATCCTATCTCCAGTAATGTTACACCCAAAATCACACCTAACAAAATTAATACTATTAAATGTACACACATTAAATAGTCATACAGGCATTAAGTTTACAATGGCAGCCTTCCGCCGAAATTATTTTGTACCAAGGGCAATGAGAATACTTCCAAAAGTATTAAAAAATTCATGCGTAATGTGCAAAAAGTCAAATAAAAGGCCTTTTGCACAACCAACACATTCTGAAATGCCAGATTTCAGATTGGTACCCTTCACTCATCCTTTCACCTACACAGGTGTGGATGTTTTTGGTCCATACTTAGTATTTGACGAATACCTACCAAAAAAGAAAAAGGCTTTGGCAACTCCAACAACACCAACTTACAAAAAGTGGGTGTTAATCTTTACCTGTCTATCAACAAGAGCAGTGTACTTCTTATCAGTCTCATCATTAACAACACAAGAAATGTGGATGGCGTTCCAAACGTTCTTCGCAGACCGTGGAACACCAAAGGCAATACTGTCTGACAATGCCGCCCAGTTTAGGTTAGTGGCAACCCACTTACCCCAATTCTGGGAAGCAATAACATCAGAC
Organism: Ericerus pela; assembly: GCA_011428145.1. Taxonomy (NCBI): domain Eukaryota; kingdom Metazoa; phylum Arthropoda; class Insecta; order Hemiptera; family Coccidae; genus Ericerus; species Ericerus pela. Next base: position 164,865 of record WOFM01000331.1, read on the forward strand.
AGTACTATAAGCGACAGGTTACAACAAAAAGGAATAACCTGGCACTTCACTCCACCCAAGGCTCCGTGGTATGGTGCATCTTATGAAAGACTAATTGGAGTCTTCAAACAAGCGTTTGAACGTGTAATGGGTCCACACTCTCATCATCGCTTTAACTTTCAAGCAGCGCTTAAAAATATACAAGTGATGATGAATGAAAGACCTCTATGCCCTGCAGCAGATGAAGCTGAGCAAGTGACTCTAACACCTGCACACTTCATGCATGCAAATTTTCGAAATTTTACATTGGACCTAGACAAACCTTTAGATGAAACTACCATAACAGCCAAAAATTTACAAGGTTTATGGAAAATTGATAAAATAAACCTTACCAAGCTTTGGGCAGCTTGGAAAGGACTCTACCTCCCATATCTGAGAGACAGAGTTCCAAAAGGTGTAAGCAATGATTACCGAATGGTAAGTTTCCAACCGAAAATTGGAGACATAGTCCACGTGTTGGACATTATGACAAAACCAGGAATCTACAAAATAGCCACTGTAGTAAACCTGATGACGTCACGTGATGGCCAAGTACGCCACGCTGACGTCAGATTGCCCAGCTCTAAAATAGTGAGCCGGCCAATAAAGTTCTTAGCACCTTTGGAACTAAGAACTAATACAGAAGTTAGCCCAAACATAGACTAACTTCTATCCGAACTTGATCTGTAAATACACTTCATACACACAACCACTACTACGAACACCAATGCTTTGTGGCAACATTGGAGTTCAGCTATCTTTGAAGACACGGCAAGTCAACCTTGTCAAATGCTTACTTTATCGTCCGGCTACCTACGTGGAAAGCGGATAAAGGTGATAGCGGATCGCGATCCACACTAAATAGAATTGTGATAACTTTGTCAACTATCACAATTTTAAATAAAAAATTGCTAACTTAATACCTTTTCTTCCTTACAGTGAAACTCCTACAAAGCGCTGAACCTATCAACATCCTTCCCAAAGATAAGCGTCCGGCAATTTGACGGCCCACAAATCACAGTTGAGAGCCAATAATTGACTCTCAACTGGAAGAAAATCATGAAACATAAATTTTTTTCTTCATACAAAGATTTGTGGACTTTGTAAATATTGTAAATATTTATTCAGTAGTTTATAAGTACAATTTGTTATGTTTTTATATTTTTATAATAAACGACATGTATGTACTTGTGTGTGTATGAAACTTATTCTGCTTTTTTACAGATCTATAGGGCAGCGAGTCTTGGAAGACTGGCCATGGACACCGCCCCCAGTATCGTGGGCTCCGCCTACGATCTCATGCGCGCCTGGCGGGCGAGCTGGGAACTCGTCTACCGAAGAAATGTAGGTAGACGAGTTACTGGGCTGAGGAGGTCGCCAACATTCGTCGTTGCGCGACAAGAGAGAACAGAGGTGCGTGATAGGAGTGTGACGACGATATTTTTATAGTCCCTTGGACGTAAAACAAACATAAATATAAGTACCAAAACCCGTAGTGTCTCTGCCACTACAGTGTTGAGTCATACCAACTCACTCCACCTTGCCGTTTCATCCATCCTTCATAGTAATACAGTTAAATATATGTGATTCTATTTGTGTTAGTGTTTGAGGCAACACTGGTTTTATCACCAGATGTAATGACAAAATGTATACCTTGTTTATAGAGAGATGGTGTATATGTTCTGTGGCGTATATACATTATGACCATTTATGTATGTTCCTTTTTTTTGCCTTGTTTAATATACGCTGATCTGCCTTTTAACACACTTGTTTTTCATTTTACCAAGATCCGTGAAACCTTATAAATAAAGGTGTTTGAAAGTGGTGTCACTATTAGTTATAAGCGTGTTGATTCTAAAGTGAAAACTGTTGAGAGATTGATTGAAAATCATATAGAAAAGAAACGCAAAAAATAAACCATCATGAATGTATTTTGATTGCATATAGAAATGTCAGTGGCAAACTAAAAGTTCGTTGAGCGAAATATTTTCCCATCTAGGAATCAGTGCATCCACATGGCAAAGTAGAAAAACATATTATATATTTTATTTACAGGTTGTATAAAGTTGGGTACGAATAGTCATGTCATGAGCTTGTGTGGGATCATCTCCCAACAAAAATGAGTCAAAAACAATTGTTAATAAAAAGAACAAGATTTGATTTTAACTGGTTTATCAACATATCATCACCATGGCGGACATTAAAGGTCTGATCTTACATAAAAAATTATTATTAATAAGCTACATCGCTGAATGATGTGGCAACAGGGTTTTTGGTTTTTTTTATACAATTTTCTTTTCTTTTTTTATTTTTTAGATTTATTTTATTTGTCATGAAAAGAGACCTTAGGGTGACATCATTAACATCAAATCTGATTAAAAATTGGAAATAAAAAAATATGAATAATCGAGAAATTTCAGAAGTATTTTCAAAAAGAAGACAACTGTTGAAAGGGAGTGATTCCTGATCTGGATTTTGTCCACTCTTACAGTCAAATTGAAGAATAGAGATTATTTCCATTTCAATGAACAGAGTAATTTTTTTTTCTCACAAATTATTTATAAACTGACAAGAACAAGACTTGAATAAAATTTCTTTAATATTTAAGGCGTAACAATTATTCAGATTTTTTACTCGAAGACTTCTTTGCAATGATAGCTGACCGTTTCTGCGACTCTAAAATTGCACTAGCTCTTCTTAAGGCAATCTGGAAAAAACAAAAGATTGTTTAGACTTCTGGGAGTTGTTTGCAATATATCAATAAACTTTGAAGACATATAAATATATATATATATGTAAGTTCGTTTCTGGGTATTCCACTCGATCTAATTTGCACGTAAATAAAAGTTTTGTGAACTCGTAATTAAAAGCAGAGTTTATTGACACGATTAAAAACGGTAGTGAAATTAGAAAATTCAAGATTATTATACACAAAGAAACGAACGAAGATATGACTAAGTTTAATCTGTCTTTCTAAAAGGACAATTAGCGAACGAATGAATGAATGAATGAGTTTTGATAAATGAAATCGACGTTCGTTACAAAGGAAATTAGTCATGTTGAGTATGGTCAAAAATGATGTCATTTAACAATAAGATGGTCGAGTCGAAAATACATGAAATGACGTAACTTAAAAATAACAGGATTGGAAACGGTAAATATTAGATAGTAGAACGGTGTTGATTTCTTAATGTGGGTCAAACAAAAATAAACATTACAAATTCATGAAAGGACGAGAGTAATATACGAAATTGTAGTAATTTGAAAAAGAAGTGTTCTTTTTACATCCCCACACCCTGTAAACAAAAGACATTAACAAATAACGAACGGATACAGCTTCGAAACATGGTAAAAATTCGATTCTTGCTTCTGATAGCTGGAGTCAACCTGAAAAATTGAGCTACAGATTTGTTGTAGAATTTTATATGGTTCAGTTCTGATTTCATCCAATTTGTTCTTATCTAGAGGATTTCCATGTAAAACAAATACAAGGTCCCCTACTTTGAAATTACTTTTTACTTTATTTTTGTCAAATCTTTTCTTGATCATATTATGGTTTTTACATGAATTATTGAATGCGATTTCTCTGTCTTTTGCTAAATCAGTTACGTTATCTCCGAATTTGGAAATTACTTTAATTTTTACATTGTTCATTAAATAATTCGGAGAGTATTTAGTGACAGAGTGTATGGTGTCATTATATTCATTTACACATTCTTTTAATAACAGGGACCAAGATTTCTTTTTATTTTTAATATTTTTGTTAACTTTACATCTCAGCCTGTTGACTAAGGTTTTATTAAGTCTCTCATTGAGTCCATTGGAAAATGGACAATCTACTGCCGTAAAAATCAAATTAATTTTATTTTGATTAGTAAAATCTTTAAATTCTTTAGAATTCAGACCTCCGTATTGGTCGGCTAGTAGATTTGAAATTTTATTTCCTTTTTTGAGAGCTATTTTTAATAAAGTTATAAAATCTTTAGAACTGGTCCAAGGTGAGAAAGATGTCCGAATTTCATAGGTATTTGGGGTGCAATTTTGGCAGAAGTTTGTTATGAGTTTATTTAAATTTTCATTATAAAAAAGGGGAAATAAAGTTAGCCGAATTTGATTGGACCCTATGTGTCTAAATTGTAAATGTGTTTTTTTTATTATTTCTTTCGCAAAATTGTCCGAAATTATAATTTTTTCTTTTGCTTTTTCATGTTTTGAAAACATTACATTATCTTTAATTATTATGTTATTTTTGAGTTTTTTAAAATCATTAAGTGCCGTTTTTTGATCTTCTATTATTTCTTTTATTTCTATGAGATTGACGACTCTGAGTTTGGAAGAGGCCTCAAAATGATCCAAAACAGGATTGCGAGACAAACAATCCGCTTCATTATTTGTTTCTCCCGGCATGTATTCTATTTCAAAATTGAATTGGGACAGTTGAAGCATTAATTCTCTAAGTTCATCATCGAATTTCGTATTAATTTTTAAGTTTTCTAAGGGCTTATGATCAGAATAAACTTTGAACTTCAGTCCCAATAGTCGATGTCTCCAGTACATAAGGGCTTCTTTTATGGCCAAACATTCTAGAAAAACTGCTTTTTTTCTTTTCTGGGCCACATTAAGTTTTTTCAAAAAGAAAGCAGTTGGTTTGAAAGAGCCGTCATCTTATTTCTGTTTCAAAATTGCACCTATTCCTTCCAGACTGGCATCAGTTTGTACAATTGTTTCCCTATTTAGATTAAATATCGCAAGGCACGGTTCGGAACATAATAAATTTTTAATCTTTCGGAAACTTTCCTCGCATTTATCGTTCCATATAAAAGGTGTGTTTTTCTTTAATAAATTATGTAAAGGGGCCAGAATTATTGATGAATTTGGTATGCATGAACGATGAAAATTGACTTTACCGAGGAATTGTCTTAGTTTTTCTGATTTTTTGGGGTTGAGAAGTCCTGAACCGGTAATACATTATCAAAAATGGGGTGAACAGCATTATTTTGAATATAGTGACCCAGATATTTTACTTTACTGTGTGCGAGGTCACATTTGGTCAGATTAAGTCTGAACCCTTCTTCATATATAGATGTGAAAAGTTTTTTCAATTGTTCTATGTGATCCTCGAATGTTTTTGAAAAAATTAAAATATCTATATAATTTACACAAAAATCATCTAGGTCTTTTCTCTTTAATATGTTTCTTAAAATTCTTTGAAAAATTGCGGGGCTAGTCTTTAATCCAAAAGGCATGTTTTTCCAATTGTAATGTCCAGTCTGTGTCACGAAGGCTGTCTTGTATCTGTCTTTCTTTCTTATGGGTATGGACCAGAAGGCACTATTGATATCGAGAACTGAAAACCATGTACAATCTCTAGCTTTAACAATTAAATCCTCAATATGGGGAAATGGTTGACTCTTGGGAACAATTATTATATTTAATTCTGAGTAGTCGACACACATTCTGTTTTTTAATTTCACCCCTTTGGCGTTTTTTTTTTAAGCCAAAGTCACAGGAGCAGCGAAGGGTGAGGTCGACTCCTCAATCATATCAGCTGCAAGAAGCTTTGAAATTTGGCTCTCTATCCCTCTTTGGTCGATGATGTTGCATTGATATGGTTTGCGAGATACATACTTATGTTTGGTTAGCTTAATTACAACGCAATAGTCCTTGACTTTACCGTCATATTTACTCTTTGCAAAAACATAATCATAATCTTGAATGACCTTTCTTAATTTCTTTTTCTTTTTATCGTCTAAATGTTCAGAATTTAACAGTCTTGGAAATTTTTACATTACAATTTTCTAATTTATTATTTTTCTCAAAAAATTTTTCAGTATTCTCTTTTTGTTTTTGAAAAATTTTCAAGTTTTCGTCTTGGCAAAGGCTAAATTCTCGAATTAGGTCTAAGCCTATTAAAAAATCGTAATTAAATTCCTTTTCATCAAGAACGAAAACATAAACTTCTTTATTTTGTGAAAAAATTTTAACTTTTATTTTAGCTATTCCTAAAACTTTACCATACCCGCTGATCATTCGAAAAGATTTATTAACGAATTTGAAAGCCTTAACCTTCATGGAATTGATCAGGTTTCTATTGATTATAGAAATATTCGAACCTGAATCATAAATTCCTTTACAAAAAAGGTCATCATTAAGGCATAAATTTATTTTAATCAGCGGGGGGTGATTTAGTTTTTTGATTCGTCATCGGATACAGAGTTTTCAATTTCTAATTTATTTATTGTTTTTTGATTATTTGGCTTATCTTTGAACCAACAAAGAGCTTCAGGATGGTACCTCTAAGAAAAGCCTCTTTTTTCACAATTAGTACAAGGTTTCTTTTCTACACCACCTGACTTTCTCTCATGTTGGTTATTATTATTTTTTTTATTTATGATTTCAGATTTATTTGTGTTCGGAGTTTTATTTTTATTAGAAAAAGTTATGTTTTTATTATTTAGGTCATTAATCTTGTCTTCCGTCTCAAATGTGACGTTTTTTTTTAAAAGAATTTTGTATGTGGACAGGAAGTCCCAAAATTATTAAATCCAAAATTACTATGTCCGGCTTCTATCGATTTCTAATAATAATTTTTCTTTTTTTACGACAAATTCTATGTATGAACCACTCAAATACCTGTAGTTGTAGGCGTACCATATTGGTTTCCAGGATGAGTCAGCGAAAGTAGCGATCAGGTCAGCTCTCCAGTCGGACCATGCAGTGCTTAGTTGGAGTTTCCTCTGATTGATGGTGAACCAATCTGCTATCGATGTTTCTAAGCAGCTCTTGAAGACTTCAATTTGTTTTTGGCCATCGAGCTTGAACTGCTGTGACTCTCTTTCAAAGGTGTCGCACCAAGAAATCACGTTTTTATTTTTTGGAGAAAATTTTTCTATGAGGAAATGCTTCATTATACTGGTCACTAACTCGTCTTTGTCTCTCTTTGAAGTGGTCATAGATTGATTGGCGTCTTCTTTCAGTTTGGCTTGGTCGGAGGGTGAAAACTCTGGTAACAGGTAGTCCTTGAATACAAAATTCTCGTTGGTGTCTAAGTATAACTTCGCCACATCAGGAGGGATGGAAACATTTATAGTTCTGTATTGTCCTCTTGATCTTAGGACCGATGCAGCACTCTTTGGAGGACCTAAGGCTATAAATTCTTTATGGGGTGTGGCTTTTTGGAGTTCCTTTGGAAAAGCCCAGAATCCATCACCAAATAAACAAATTTTCTTTAAGTTGACTGTTGTTGTTTTGTCGGTGCCCTCAGCCATCATCATCAGTTGTATTTTGGTTGAAGATATCGCGGAAGAAAAATTTTGTTTTGAATTTAAAAGAATTTTATAATTTGTAAGTTCGTTTCTAGGTATTCCACTCGATCTAATTTGCACGTAAATAAAAGTTTTGTGAACTCGTAATTAAAAGCAGAGTTTATTGACACGATTAAAAACGGTAGTGAAATTAGAAAATTCAAGATTATTATACACAAAGAAACGAACGAAGATATGACAATATCTGTCTTTCTGAAACGACGATTAGCGAACGAATGAATGAATGAATGAGTTTTGATAAATGAAATCGACGTTCGTTACAAAGGAAAATAGTCATGTTGAGTATGGTCAAAAATGATGTCATTTAACAATAAGATGGTCGAGTTGAAAATACATGAAATGACGTAACTTAAAAATAACAGGATTGGAAACGGTAAATATTAGACAGTCGAATTGTGTCAATTTCTTAATGTGGGTCAAACAAAAATAAACATTACAAATTCATGAAAGGACGAGAGTAATATACGAAATTGTAGTCATTCGAAAAAGAAGAGTGTTCTTTTTACATATATATACACATTTTCAAATGTTTTCGAACATTTCTGCTGATAAAAACATCAAAATCACAGAAAAACAAGGAAAAAAAAACAATAATCTTTGGAATACCCAATTATAAATGTTTTATGAAGGTTATCCAGTTTATCTCATATTATAGCCACCTCCTCGGGTGTCAATAAAACTCGATAAAAATTACTGCATTATAGAATTTTATCGAGGTTTATGTAAGTCAACGGACTCTATAAATTCTATAGATACGTCGTAAATAACTTCCAGTCATTGAATTCTATTTACGAGATGCAATGTAAATTTTAGATTGTTACACAATCAACAATCACAGAATAACATAGTTAAGAAGAAAAATAAATTCTCTGTGTTTAGGTACCTGCACTAAATCTTTTCGGTAATTACTCCCATTCAGGTATTTACGGAGCTTGTACAATGAGCGTCGAGGGCCAGCAGTCATAGTCACCGTTATAGTCGATTTACCAGGTTTGTTCTGCGTATAACAAAGAGTACGATCAGAAAAATAGAATCAATTTGTAATATAACTTAAGAATAATATACACATTCCATCAGCGGTGAGTGGTGATAATACTAGTCAGCAATATAGTACTCAGTAATTTGGTATTATGTCATCATTGGAATGGAAATCAAATCGATTACAATAAAATACATTTAAATAAGAGTAAAAATTTTTTTTAATCGAAACACAATTCGTCTTTTGCAGTATTCAAAATGTTAAAATGAATTGAAACGCCATTTTAAAAGTCTACACTGAATTCTAGAACACAACACACGATCACAAATTGCATGGGTTATTATGAAATTCCGAATATAAAAAAATGGGGATCACATTTTAGAACTTCAAAACCTTCAGGAGGAGTTAAAAAGGTTGGCCCCTATTATCAAACGAAAATTTTCATAAAATTACTATTACAACATATTCATTTTTCAGAAATTAATGCACTTCTATTAATCATTGTTTTCTCAATAATTCCTCCCAAAAAAATGAACAAAAATTTCGATATACAATTATACTCTGTTCACGCTAAGAAGTGCGTAACGCCATAATTCTCTCCCCAACCAACCAAAACGTCTATTGTGATTCTGACGTCACGCACTTCTTAGCGTGAACAGAGTATAGCTGAGTAACGCAGGAATTCAAAATTAAACCGAAATTTTCATTCAACATCTAATAAAAATTCTGATGTGTAAAATAATTTTTTGAACTGAAAACTTTGATAAGCCAAAATTAAATTTTGTGTTCAAGTTCTATTCTATAGAACTGAAGCCCATGAGCAATATTTAAGAAAGAGCTGAACAGATCTTCACGTAGCGTCCCCAGACCTTCATGAAAGAAAAACTAAAGGTGATGATCATCAACACAACGAAATACAAGGGCAGTAAATGAGCAACTTAATTTTTTCTCAAATTAATCCGATCTACAAAGATAAAACATTCAAAATTGATGTGATTTCTACGTTTTTCAGGTACCGAGATTTTCCATTTTACCTATTTTCGTTTTTTGAACAGGTAGTATGAAAAATAGCGCTTTTTATTTTTTATTTTTTCAATGTTTTGGCTGTCAAGCTATCAGTTATGAATAATGAAACAACCCATTGCAAACTGAGACTACAATATTAACAAAACTGTTGAAAAATTGATTCAATTCCATCAGCAGTGGGTGGTGATAAATACTAGTCAGCAATAAAGTATTCAGTAAAATATGATAATTTATCATCACTGGAATGAAAAAACTATTAACTGAAATTAAATAAGTACAAATAAAATAAAGTATACTGTATGAACGTTTATGATGTATATTTATATTGAAGAACTGCGTTTCAGTTTAATCAGCTTCGAAACTGAAATCCCAGCAGCAATTGGTTGCAACTCATCTACATAACTTTCATAAGAACAATCAATTTAGATAATGCAATTCTGATCACTCAAAAGAGTTAGAAAAAATATAATTCAAAGATGTCAACATAAAAACTGAAATATTTATTATTTTCCCACACATTTATTTCCTAAATCATATTTAAATTTTTTCGAGAAAAAAAAAAGTACGACGCATTTTTGAATAATGAAGGAAAAATTGATTGGTTGTAAAAAAAACAACAATAATAATATTAATTCCATCAGCAGTGCGTGATGATGAAATACTGGTCAGCAATATAATGCTCAGTGAAACTGAATGATTTCATCATTGGAACAAAACAACAAAATTAATAATTAAAATCTAATACACACTGATTGAAATTATGAAGAAAAAAAAAAGGCCCCAGTATTAGTGACTACCACAGACTGTCACATTTAATGTGATAAAATTTTCATCTTCAATATCAATGTTTTAGCATCAACTATCGATACTGTGTTCACAAATACATGAATTTCCTCATAACTGTTCTATCAATGTTGAATGAAATATCGATATTTCGATGTGTCGTAAGAAAGCTATGTAGTTTGTATCGATATATTATCGACAATCGGTGGAAAATTTAACAAGAGAAAACTACATCGAATGTAAAAACGAACCCCGTATTTTGCTGTAGTGAAAATAAAAATGTTATCATATTAAAAAATTAAAATAATAATTCCATCAGCAGTGGGTGGTGATGAAATACTGGTCAGCAATATAATGCTCAGTGAAATTGAATGATTTCATCATTGGAACAAAACAACAAAATTAATAATTAAAATTTAATACACATCAAATAATGAAAGTTTTTTTTCTATGAAATTGAAATTGTTAATCAATTTGAACACTAAGGGGAGGGGAGCAAATAGAAATATCACAGTTTTGAGACGAAATCTTATTCTGTCGGAGAGTCAGGTGGTGATCAAAACTTGTTAGCAAGAAAATATTTAGTAAACTTCAATAATTACTTTATGAATAATTGCCCCACATTTATTTTCAAAAAATCTTTAAATTCTCTCGGAAAAGGAAAGTTCTTCCAATGGTAAGAAATTTTTCTGGCAATTGAGAACTGTATGACCCATTAATGAATTAAGGAGGCAAAATTAACTGAACAGCTATAAAAAAATAAAATAATAAAATAATTCCATCAGCAGTGGGTGGTGATAAATACTGGTCAGCAATATAATGCTCAGTGAAATTGAATGATTTCATCATTGGAACCAAACAACAAAATTAATAATTAAAATTTAATACACATCAAATAATGAGTTTTTTTTTCTATGAAATTGAAATTGTTAATCAATTTGAACCCTAAGGGGAGGGGAGCAAATAGAAATATCATAGTTTTGAGACGAGATCTTATTCTGTCGGAGAGTCAGGTGGTGATCAAAACTTGTTAGCAAGAAAATATTTAGTAAACTTCAATCATTACTTTATGAATAATTGCCCCACATTTATTTTCAAAAAATCTTTAAATTCTCTCGGAAAAGGAAAGTTCTTCCAATGGTAAGAAATTTTTCTGGCAATTGAGAACTGTATGACCAATTAATGAATTAAGGAGGCAAAATTAACTGAACAGCTATAAAAAAATAAAATAATAAAATAATTCCATCAGCAGTGGGTGGTGATAAATACTGGTCAGCAATATAATGCTCAGTGAAATTGAATGATTTCATCATTGGAACAAAACAACAAAATTAATAATTAAAATTTAATACACATCAAATAATGAGTTTTTTTTCTATGAAATTGAAATTGTTAATCAATTTGAACACTAAGGGGAGGGGAGCAAATAGAAATATCATAGTTTTGAGACGAGATCTTATTCTGTCGGAGAGTCAGGTGGTGATCAAAACTTGTTAGCAAGAAAATATTTAGTAAACTTCAATCATTACTTTATGAATAATTGCCCCACATTTATTTTCAAAAAATCTTTAAATTCTCTCGGAAAAGGAAAGTTCTTCCAATGGTAAGAAATTTTTCTGGCAATTGAGAACTGTATGACCCATTAATGAATTAAGGAGGCAAAATTAACTATAAAAAAATAAAATAATAAAATAATTCCATCAGCAGTGGGTGGTGATAAATACTGGTCAGCAATATAATGCTCAGTGGTCTTGAATTATTTCATCATTGGAACAAAACAAAGAAATTAATTAAAATCCAATACACATCAAATAATAAGTTTCTTTTCTATGAAATTAAAATTGGTATTCAGTTTACACACTAAGGGGAGAAAAATAATCAGTGAGAATATAAATTCGCAACAGATGAATTCCATCAGAGGTGGGTGGTGACCAAAACTTGTCAGCAAGAAAATACTAAGTTAACTTTAATAACTACTTCATCATAGGAATAATTAAAATTACGTTAAAAACGCGTTTTTGAAGATTGGCTTTTATTTTTTCTTTGGCTTTAGCTTCATGCGAAATAAATATTATTTCGTTGCAGAAGGTTGGCTGTAGTATTGGTATATTTTAAAATCGCAGTAATGAGTAGAATAAAAGCTTATACTAATAAAAAGAGAATACTTACGAAGGTCAAATTACAAATTTCGAGACAAGAAAAGAAAAATCAAATTCAGAAAGTTTCAGTTTAATGATAGAAAAAATAGATGTAAAACGATGTTTTGTATGAGAAACTGCGAAAATAAATTATCAAGGTAATCATTTAATAGTCCAATGGTGGGAAAAGAAACTTGTCATCATGAAAATAAGCATGAATAAAACAGTTTTAAGATACATTGAGTTCAATATCAGAGATATTGGGGACAAATACTCCATCATCATGAAAATATTTTACTACATGAAAAAAAATTAAGTATTCATACTAATGGGAGTACCCGGTTCACCGAGATGTGGAAAAAGAGAACATTTTGTTAATTTAATCAAGCTGAAGAATTCTAGCAACATATTTATTAGGTATATCCTTTAGTATTATCGTATTCGTATATCTCGAGACTTTTAAGATCGCAATATTCAACTCCTACTTCATTACTCAGTCATAAATTATAATAATCATACGCAGTTTAGGCCTAGTAAATTCGCTAATAAAATATTTTTTATTCGTTACCTTTAGAGTTAATCAATTTTTCAACTTCGTTGTTATCACTTACTGCTGATGAATAGATTGAGAAGCTCATATATCTGTTCAACAAATTTTCTCAAACTTGAGACCTATGTAGATCGTTTTTTCATACTCAAATAGCTCTATACTATAATTTTCAGCAAAATCGTTGGTCTAGTTCTTCATAATGCATTTACATACACGCATACAATTACTGCTCATATTATAGTATAGGATAAGATATCAGGAAGTAGAGATAAATACTAAATTACCTACTGTCCACAGAACATTAAAAAATAATATACACCAGATTAAATTCATATCAGTCAAATATTTTTCAACAGATACTCCGATAATACTGAACAAAACTTATCGTTGGTGGGATTTTTCACCGTAAAAACTTATGGCTGGTTCACAATTAATGGTAATGGCAATGAGAACGAGAAACATGAAAGTAAAAATGTAAATAGAGGCACTCACATTCAGCCAAGAATGTGAATTTTCCTAGAACATGAATGAGAAAGTTGAAGCAACGAGTATACGAATTAATACTAGAAGTACAATACGTTACATTTTACATAACGTTGAGTGAGGCTAGCTATTCAAATCCATTAAACCTATACATCCCATTTAAAATACACAGGAAATATGAGTTTTTACCCAAATATATGGTCACAATTTTCAATTTAATGAAACAGCAACTTTTTTGAAATAAATGAAATATTAGAGGTTTCAAGAAATAAAGTGGGCTTAAGAATATGAAGTTTAAGCCCTCAGAAAAGCCAAGAAAATTGAAAAAGAAGATGAAATCGTGCATCAAATTAGCTTAATTTATTGTTATCAGTAAACTTTACTCTAAAGAGAACTATTCAATTACTCATTTTCATGAATTCACTGTTTTGGAGACTTATCATAGGTTGTCTTCAGAATTAAATTTACTAATAACATTGAACTACGCCAATTTGATGTATAATTCCATCTTCTTCAATTTTGTCCGCTACTAAGGGCTCAAATTTATTGTTCTTGAGCTCATTTTATTCCTTGAAACCTTCTATAAAATTTCATTTATTACAAAAAAATAGCTCTTATTAAAAAAGAGAATTACAGTCAAACATTCTAGTAAAAACGCATATTTCCTATGTATTTTAAATAACACGTTTAGGTTAAATGGAGAGGGCATGGTGACCTCACTGAAAACGAGTAAATTGTATCTCTACTATTAATTCATCTGCTCATTTGGTTGAAGTTCATCTTTCCTATTCTCATTTTCCAATTTCTAAAAAACGTATGCACAGAACATTATTTTCATGTCACTTATTCATCATTTACCATTTCCACTGAGAAATTATTGTGAACGGACCCTTGAAATTCCTGCTCCCATTTTTATTATAGCTCTCGTTCTCGTTCTAGTTCCCATTAACTCTGAATCGGCCTTTACACTTTCACAGATTTCAAGCATGGTTCACACGGAGGAAAACCACTTCAAGGACAAACATAAATAGGGTGGGCCTTCCGTTTACAAGCAATTTTCGCCAAATACGCGAATTATAATAATTGAGTATTAGAAATTCATAATACAGTAAATGCGAGACAGTACTCAAGTTTTCGAATTAAGTTTTTGGAAATCAAATTTTGATATTTTGACATAAAACTTCGCAAATATGGCTATCAGAATATTGTATCTTCATAACATCAGCGATCTTGGTGATAGTTATTTTATCATCATGAAAATATTTTACAACTTACAAAACAGGAATCAATTGATACTAGAGCGACGACTCAAGAGATATCTAGAAGTAGATGTGAATATTGAATTATACACATCATACGGAATAGCTGATAAAATAAAATAATCAATTTCAACTGAAAATCACATAATATACCAAATTCAATTCAATCAGAAGCGAAATATTTTTCTACAGAAATTCCGAAAATAATAAACGGAAACTCAGCGTTGGTGGAATTTTTCATCATAGAAACTTGAACTTTCACAGATACTGCGCTTGGTTCACGAAGGAAGACCGCTTCGAGGACAAAAATAAGTAGTAGGACAACCAGAAGAAATAAAACTAGAAATTTTACGCGTTGCAATGACTGAGCACTAGGAATTGACATTAATATTACAAATACAAGAAATTCGATCACCAGATTGCGTATCCAGTCTTCGAAAATAAATTTAAACATTTCTACATGAAACTTCGCATGCATGGCCATCAGAATGTTGGTATCTTCATAAAATCAGAGATCTTGGTGATAGTTATATGAATCATCATGCCAAATGATAAATTAGTATCAACTAAGCTTCTACTAGCAATCATGTCAGACTCGCTATTTCAAAATTAAAATACGAAGTGAAATGTGAAACCCTATTAAATAAGAACTAATTACTTGTTTTTTGGGTCTCTTGGTTGTAACGACGAATCCTTTGTTATCCTTCGCAGGTCGGATATCAATTGTCTTTGGATGAACCAAACCATTATAACGGAAAGATGCAACGTTCTTCAAATTACCTGGTTCCTGAAAAAATACGTCTACACGTAACTGAAAAATGAATTAAGAAAAGAGATGATGGAAACTTGGTACTTACAGTGCTGAATGGTTTTTTAACATCACGCTTTTTCGATATGTATGCATTGTTATTGCGAATTATCATCCAATACAAATCTGCCGACATTATTACCTACAAACCGCACGCCAAGACAAATCAAGAACATCAGCGAAATTAATATAAATTAACAAAATTAAACAACCGAGAACTAACAGATGAAATAAAGCCACGTGATGAGCCCTTGAACGAAAATTGATTCGACATGTGGCCATTGTGGGGTATCAATGAGAAATATACATCAGTATTTCAGTGTAGTCCTAGCTGATATTTTAATGTGATGAACGAGTGCTACGAAGAAGCGAAAGTAGGAAATAATTACTTACGTTCAATTATTCTTCGACATGCAAAGCCGCAGAAACAGCCCACAAATTAAGCCAACTCGTAATTATTTGACGTTTAATGGCGGTGAGGAAATAGAAATTTATAAATCACATTCCTTTGAAAAATTTTGTTTTTATTATACAAGTAAATTAGGAAACGCATGCAGCATTAAGCGTAGACAATATAACAAAAAACAGATAAAGAACATTCCCGAGGGCGTGTTGACTTTGAGTATGCATTATTTCATAATGGAGAGCTGATTCTTATACATTTTCTATAAGTAGTTACTTTCAGACATAGATAGCGCTTTAAGGGAATGAAATGATTTCTTTTACACACGAGTATATCTATATATAATTCATATATATAGATATACTCGCGTATAAAAGAAGTCATTTCATTCCCCCCCCCTGCGGAACCGCTTACTATTGTTGAAAAACGGAATTTGTTGAATCAGCTCTCCATATCAAAGGTTCAGAACTAGCTTTGAGGATATACCTATATATATGATGGAGAAGACATGATGCTGTTTTTGTTGAGGTGAGTTTCGATCTATTCATAAAAGAAAAACTAAGTACGGACGTTCATCTTTAAAAAAGGTTTATTGATGACTTTAGTACAACGACTGACGAACGGAGAACATTCTCCGTCGAGCAGTGGCGGCATAATATTATGTTGGCGATCAGTGTTGCCACATGTAAAAGGAATAAATGTAATAATGTGTTACATGCAGTGTTGATTAATGTACAGTTACATGTTTGTGAGGTAGTGAGGGAATCGTATCCCAACACCCCCCTGCGATTCAAAACGGACGAACGAACATATAAGTAAAAAATGTGTCACATATTGCATGTATTTAAAACAAACATATAAACAAGAAATAAGCAATAGCAGTCAAAAATTATTACATATAGGTGTCATATAAAATTGCTATATATATATAAAAAAATTGTAAAACAAAAAATTTAGGTATGTCGTTGACTAGTATAGTGTTGTACAATAAAAATGTGTATAAGTTCATATATTGAAATTTTGTTTTAACTTAAATATATCGTGTAAGTTTTAACGTGAGGTATATATTTAACCTTATGTTTTAGTGTCACGTCTTATAAATATTGTGTGATTTTTAATTTAACATATATAAAACCAGTCGGAGAGATCGATATCTCCTCATCGTCAGCTGTAGAGAGATAATATTATTACATATATATACATCCCTATAATTAATCGTGTGTGTTTTCAATATGAATTTACTATTGTGGGAATCAATGGTATATATTAGGGAATGCTGATACCAATAAGAGAGGCAGAGCAGTGACGGGGAACCTATTGAACGTTGTGAGATGAATTGTGAAACGACATATGGACTGCTCGGTTTACAATAGGCGCTAAAAGACTGACGCCCATCCGCAGTCCAAAACCAAATATCAAAAATTTTGAGGGTTGAGTCATTTAAGACTATTAGCCGAAAGGTTGACTTGTTCGGAGTATTCTCATAACAATATTTTGGTACGTTTTTCGATCAAGTGCTTTTGTTAAAATATCAGCAACTTGATCGGAAGACCTAATATCGTTAAACATTATCAATTTATTTTGAAAAGCTTCCAAAACTGCATAACATTTGATCGCTAGGGACCTGGAGCGTTTCTGGCCTCCCCCAGATGCAATGCGTCACGCGGATATGTTATCCTCATACACTTGCACTGAGTCGGTTACAGAGAAAACGCTCAGTGAGTCTCCAGATCACATATATATCGTCCAGTGCGTCATTCAACGCAATTAATTCGGCTGCAGTTGACGATGTTGCAATCGAGTTCTGCCGGTGAACGGCCCAATTTAATAAGTCTCCGTTAACAAATATCATGTAGCCAGTTGTGGAGCACCCTTTCTCCAAATTTTCTATATCTATGGGTGAATTGTCTACGTCGGGTACATACGACGCATCGACAAATGTCTTAATCTGAGTTTGGTCAGAGTGAAATACAAGAGAGAAGTCCCTTGTTGTTTTAAGGTACCTAATAATGCGACGAACATAGTTCTTAATTTCGCTATTTGAGGATGCCTGAAACCGTGACAAATAATTGATGGCGAAGGCAATGTCCGGGCGGGTCAGTCTTGCCACATATAGCAGATTCCCAATCATGGCCCTATATTCTGTATCGTCTAGTCCATTAGCTGGCTTCCTTATTTTAAGTCCCATTTCCATGGGTGTGGTTGACAGATTACATTCCGTCATACCAAACTTACGTAGAATTTTATCTATGCACCTATTTTGTGTCAATATTATCTGCTTCCTCGGGATGTCCCGACTTATTTCAAAACCGACAAAGAAAGTTGGATTTTTTTCTATTTTCAATGTAAAGTTCTTATTAAATGTATTTATTAAGTCTTGTGTTGTGTCCACTCGTCGTGGTTGCTAGCCAACAACATGTCATCCACATAGACTATCAGAAGTGCCATTGCACCATTATTATTTTGTTTTGTATATAAGCATCTGTTTATTTTTGATTGAATAAATCCAGCTTGAATTATCGTCGAGTTTAACACGTCGTACCAACTTTTAGAAGACGTTTTCAGTCCATATATTGACTTAATTAGTCTCAGGCAATTATTTTCACCTAGTTGGCATCCCCTGGGGTTTGATATAAAAATAGGGTATCTTATTTCTGAATTAAGGAAGGCTGTTTTTATGTCAAATTGTATTATATTTAAGTTATATTTATTTGTGATAGACAGTATCCATCTTATAAGCCAATACTGGACCACCGGGGCATATGTTTCGGTTAGAGAGTAGTGGGTAAGGTCCTTAAAACCCCTAGCAACCAACCTGGCTTTTGGTATGTGAATGCCTTGATTGTTGGGTTTTGTGGTGAAACACCACTTCGTATCTACCAACCTTACATTTCTTT
This sequence comes from Ericerus pela, assembly GCA_011428145.1. Lineage (NCBI taxonomy): Eukaryota > Metazoa > Arthropoda > Insecta > Hemiptera > Coccidae > Ericerus > Ericerus pela. The sequence continues at coordinate 183,534 of WOFM01000331.1, forward strand.
CTCTGGGAACAACCTCCCACACACCCATATCAGACAATGACTTCAGCTCGTCAGTAATGGCTTGTTGCCATTCCGCCCTAAAAGGGTTGTTTTCAACATCCTCCCATTTTTGAGGGATGTGGTCCTCTATGTAATTTCTATATCTTGATTTACATAGATTTAATATTACGGGGTTTTCTATTATTTTATTATCATTATGTTTATTTGTATTTTTATTATTTATGTTATTTATATTTATTATGTTCCTCGTTTCATCGAATCTGACATCACAAGTAACGTGTGATTTGTCAATTAATTGGTCCCTTATGCAGTACCCACTATTTGTGTAACCCACAAATACCCCCTTGTCAGCTTGTTGTGTAAGTTTTGGGTGTTCACTATTTGTTTTCTTTTTTTTATTTTTTGTGGCCTATTGTTGGCGAACTTCTATAGGAATATGTCTATAGGCGAGAGACCCAAAAACTCTCATATTGGATAGATCCGGCTTTATGCCGTAAAACATTTCAAAAGGGGTTTTATTATCTTTGTTTGCCCTAGTTGGGCTCCTATTTATGACATAAACCGCCGTCAGAACAGCCAATGACCAAAACTTGAAGTCCAAATCGGAGTCAAACAGAATAGCTCTAGTTCTTGCCATAATCGTTTGATTTTGCCTTTCGGCCATCGCATTCAACTCCGGTGAATACGGAATGACAGGTTCGAGACTTACGCCGTTTTCCTCACAAAATGTCCTCATGTGTGAATCTAAATATTCTTTAGTATTGTCACACCTTAGGGTGGCAATGGGATGGTCCGGAAATTTTGATTTTAATTTCATATAAAGTTTTTTAAACTCCTCACACACCATTGACTTTTTTTCGATGGTGGAGACAAAGGTGTATTTTGTGGCGTGGTCCACAAATATTAACACGTACTTCTCACCATATATACCCGGTGAAAAGGGGCCCATTGTATCCGATGAAACGAGTTCTAGTTTCCTTTCTGGTCTGGTCCGGGTGCTATTGTGCCCTAACCTTTTTGAATTAGTTTTCGCACATATCTCGCACAGACTAAACTCGTCATCTCGGAATATTATTCCATTAGTAATACCTCTTGAGACCTTTGTTAAGAATCTTAAATTTTTTCCAGATAAGTGTCCCAATCTTCTGTGCCATATCATTTTTTTGTCTATTTTTAACTCCCCTGCATTTTCATTAGTTTCTTGATTATTGTTTATTATGTTATTATCTATGGTATTATTATTAATATTTATACCTACATCCTCATTTGTTTCCATACCGTCTTCACTCATTTCCCTATTTTGGGTTTGATTATTATTCTGTTCGTCATTATGATTTATTATTATATTGTCATTTTCATTATTATTAATTGTGTTCTCTCAATGCTCTTCACTTTCCTCCTGACTGTCCTCAACAATTTCCTCTTCTATTTCATATTCCATCCATTCATCCTGGGAATTTATGTTAGGCATACATGCCAATTTATTCGATTCATTTTTATAAGGACATATTTTATTTAAGTCATTATCGTCTTCTATTATATTAACTGTGGATTCCGGTACAATTTCGTATTTAACCATGTATACCCCCCTTATTTTTGGGGCTGAGAAAACTACTTCATTCGTTCCTCTGACATATATATGCGCTGCAGAGAAATTTTGATCTATGCCAAGCGCCCTATTTTCAGTTATTTTAATTCCTGACATCAGGTCTACATTGAGGGACGGTACATAGTGTACGTTTTTTAGTCTTATTACTTTTTGGTTACGTTCTGAGTTCTCCACTCTAATAAACATCGTACCTATATGGGTAGCCACCAGGAGTGTATCTTGAATGGCACATTCCAGTTCAATGGGTTTTTCTAACATTATTGGGTTGGACAATTTCGACAGGTCTGATATGACGTGGGCAACAGCTCCACCATCTAACATAATTCTTTTAGTTAGGGGAATATAATTAGGATCTGACTCTTGTTTTGTATCTTTCGATGTTATCAGGTTTATTAATTTATTATATGTGTTATTATTCGGTTCTTGATCCCTATATCTGATCATCATTGACCACTGAACGTCATTTTCTTTTTTGTTTTTATTATTGTTATTATTAGTGTTGCTTCGTCCGTATCTCGTATTTTGTGCAGGACCATCTAATTTATTTTGGGGTCTTGCACCCTCTTTATTTGACAGACATACTTTTGCTATGTGCCCTTTGCCATGACACTCAAAACAAACTAGTGTACTCGAACTTGGCAAAGTATTTTGATTTTGGTTGTTATCATATTTTTTATTTTCATAGTTGTTATTATTATACTGAGACGTTTCTGTTTGTTGGTTATTATTATATTTTGTTTTCCCCTGATCTAGGTTCTGACTATGATTTTGATTTCTGTTTGTATAGTTATATCTATTGTAATTTCCTCCATATTGAAATCTCTGATTTTTATTATTATTGGTGAAATTACGAAATCTATTATTATTATTATTTCTCGACTTTTTTTCGTCATATAACCTATCCAATCTTTCGATTAACATGGCATGGAGTGTTTCAATAGTTTTTTGGTCCTGACTTAAAGTATTAAACTCCAGCCTAGTCATATCGTAGTCCATGTTTAATGAGATTAGGAGCTGTTCTATCTCCTGTTTTCCAAATTTTTTCCACAGTCCCTTATTTTCTGGGCTGACCTCGAAAAAACATCTAAATAACTTCTCATGTTCCCATCGCTGTTGAATTTCAGCCTCTGGAATGCCTGTTTTGCATTAATGTATGTGACCTGTGTGCAGCTTTTATATCTCTCATCGAGTACTTTCAAAATTTGGTTTATTGTTTTGAGGTCTTTGACTCTTTCGATTAGTTCGTTATTTAATCCCTGATATATGAGAGCCTTTCCCTTTTCCTGATTTTGGAAATATGTCATTCGAGTCGCTGGGTTAGCATTACTAGACTCAGGGTTTAAAAAACTGTTTAACTCTAATCCCAAAAATAGTATTTCCGTTTCTGTATCCTGCATGATTGGGTATAATCCCTCCGCATAGAGTGTGGAGACCATCATGGTTCTCCAGGCGTCATAATTCCTCCCGTCAAATACTTTCTTTGTGTCAAATCGTGACATTTTATTAAATTTTTGTATATCGGGGTTTTAGGTCCTACCTCAGAAACACAAGCACTTAATTCTAGGGGGTAACACGGTCTCAACCGCACGATTATGCACAACACGGTCTTAGCCGCTCGATCGGGAATGCAAGTCAAATGTTATATTATAATTCTTAATAATTAATCAATATTCTAATTAATTCTCATGAAATCTGCCGCTGACGATGAGTTGATCTCTCCGCCATTGTTTCAACTTCTTCTCGGTTGATCGAATTTCTAGTATTTTATCACCAAAAAGTTTTTAAATCGAATTGGTTTAAGCTTTGGATCTTGTTCCAGAACAAAAATGATTCTGTTGAACACGTTAAAACATAAATTAAATCTCAAGGTAAAAATTATTCAACAGAAATACAAAAGGTTAATGCTGAAAGGAAAATAATTCATTATCTTTTATCGATTGGAAATACTCTTTGTAGATCGTGAACAGGAAAAATCTGTCACCAAAGTCAATAGTTATACAATAATTTTTCTTTTGTTATGCTAGATGTAGCTCATTCAACTAATATTTCCCTTTTTCGACCACTCTCGACCAACAAGATAAAGTTTGAAAGGTTACCAATGGTGCCTTTCAAGTTTCGACTTTCCTTTGATTTTGGTTCAGAGTTAACATGAAAATATTTCGAAGATTTTACATTATTTTACTGAAATTTTAAATTTTTTACCATTAACTTTAAATAAAACCACACCAATTATCCATTAATTATTTTAAATTTTTACTTATCTTAATTTCCAATACGTATTTTCGGTGTCCTTCTGCTGCTTCTCTGCGAAGGTGACTTAGACTTCCGACGCTGCAACTTTCAGACTTTCGACTTTTTGACTTCGATTTCCTTTTCGGAACACAGTACGAACAATTGCCAGCCGTTTTTGACTCTGCAAGCTGGTTTACCAAACCACAGGATTCTCTCGTACCTGATCTGCTTACACCAAACTCTCGATTTCGACGTTTTCACCGGCACCCAAGATTTCACTGATGTTTTCATTAAATTTAACTTTTACCTTTGATTTTCTTGGTTTGCGATTTTTTCAACTTTTCCAGGATAATTACTTGATCACTGGAACTGAACTTTGCGTTCACAAACTTTCAACTTTCCTTCCACTTTGCATGGAGGTATCACACGGCACTAAGCCTTTCACTTTGCGTGAAACAAACTTTTTTACTTTTTTTTTTTTTTTTTTTTTTTTTTTAAAAGATTACACGATTAACACAAACACATTTCGATTTCCACACTTATTTCTTCTGGTACGCAGCTCTGGCTACCATGTTGAGGTGAGTTTCGATCGATTCATAAAAGAAAAACTAAGTACGGACGTTCGTCTTTAAAAAAGGTTTATTGATGACTTTAGTACGACTGACGAACGGAGAACATTCTCCGTCGAGCAGTGGCGGAAAGAATATTATGTTGGCGATCAGTGTCGCCACATGTAAAAGGAATAAATGTAATAATGTGTTACATGCAGTGTTGATTAATGTACAGTTACGTGTTTGTGAGGTAGTGAGGGAATCGTATCCCAACAGTTTTACCATGGGATCACTGTCGTTAACATCAGCTCTGTTTGATAGGACTACACCTACTTACACCAACCTACACCTGGAAGGCTATTCAACAAATGTAGGAATGTCATATGACTTTATGCCAAGTTTTATTTGAATATTTGTGGAATATCCCTACCGGTGTGGGTTGGTGTAAGTTAGTGTAATCCTATCAAACAGAACTATCGACACGACACGGAGCACATGTACACTGGTGTACAAATTACCCCATATCAATTGATATCAACCAATCAGAATAATAAGATTCTTTGGAATGGGGTAATTGGTAAACCAGTGTTTATAAACAAATGCACCTGGCCATTTTTTCTTCCAATCAGATTTTTAGAAATCAAAACACTAGGGGTCGGTAGCGCTACCCATAGATCCAACACCAAAACCACTATTATGTTGTCTCCATCGTATACATATATATCCTAGAAAGCTACTAGGCTCTTTATTAGCAGTGGTTAGCAGGTATGCACATGACGGTGATAAGATATGAACATCCATTTTGTGTTATTATATGTATATCCATATTTACATAGTAATAAATGTTGGACACAGTCCATGTAACTCTTATAACCTCGTTATACATTTGGTAACACTGATCATGTCCTACCTATAGAAAGCACTTCTACAAACATTTATACTTCCAACTAAATATCTGATTGGAGGAAAATCACGCAACGTGCATTTGTTTATAAACACTGGTGTAATGTATTTCACTTTTACACTGATTTTTTATTCTGATTTGTTGAGGTGTTTAGTCTGAAGTACTTCGTATGTCAGCATATGGCATATATAGTCTGGACAACCAACCTTCGACCATATACATAATGGACTGCGCATACTGATAAAATTAACATTGGCTTATATGGAGACACCATGAAGGCGTACATTTCATTCAGAAGTTTCCTTTTTTCAGGACTTATCAAATATCATACGTCAATTGATTAAATAATTTGGAGGGATTTGCATTGTCATTTTATAAAATGAAAGTGTTTTTAAAATTAAATAGCGTCATTTATTCCTTTTAATATTCGTAGGTGAATTCTCTTCAATTTATTGCTGAATCTTGATTAATTTGACAGCAAATCAAAGAGAATTTGTAGATGAATTCTTGGTCCAACGGAAAATGGAACTTATTACATAACCGTATTTCATAAGTGACACCTTCCAAAATAATAAAATTATAATATTAAATTTAAATATTCGTGAGCATATCAAGGAGTTTAACAAAATATGCTGAAACTTGACAACCTGAGAGATCATTTGAAAATTTTTACATAATGTGTGAGAATATATTTCCTCCCAGGAATAAAATGACAGTTTAACAATTTATATTCACAATTTGTAATATATAAACCTGAATTTACAACTGTTGATCTTCAAAGTATTTTAGACATAACTAAATTTATTTCAAACAAGAAAACCTGGTTAAAAATACGTTCAATTTGAGAATTCTGATTTTTTAATATTGTGAAAAGTACAGTTTGATAAGGGAAGGAACTTTTGAATGGAATGTACATTTCATTTGGTTGCCTTCAACATTTTATCAGTATGTGCAGTCCATCTAGTATATGGTCGAAGCAATCAACCCCATGTTAAAACAGTTCCTGTTGTCTCCATCATATATTATCCTGAAGGTATGAGGGTATTATATATGATGGAGAAGACCTGCTGCTGTTTTACTATGGGATCGACTTGCATTAACATGTACATCAAGAATGTGTACCCTGGAGTACAAATTACCCCACATTATTCGACATTGACTAATCAGAATAATCAGATACTCCAGAATGGGGGTAATTTGTTAGCCAGTGTTTATAAACATATGCATGTGGCGATTTTTTTGTGCCAATCAAATTTAAAAAAAGTAAAACGCTAGTTGTCGGCAGCGCTATCCATATGTGTGACGCCAAAACCACTATTACGTCGTCTCCATCATATATATATATATATATCCTCGAAGAATTTGATGCAGTGTTGCCAACCATATGGAAAAAGCCGGAAACATATGGCTTTTGCATTCTTTTAAATGTGTATGGTCCGTATGTAGAGCCATATGCCAAAACATATGGCTTTCAGAAAAAAATTAAATATAATTTTTTTTTAATGTAATACCTACTGATGACATTATTTTTCTTTTCACAGGAATTTTTATAACGAAATTGATCTTTTTAAAAATAAAAGTGTTTCTCAAACATCGATATTCAATTGCTTCATTTCTCATCATTATCAATTTAGTTGTTTTTTTTTTAATTTTTTTCGTTTGTGAAGAACTGAAAACTGTGATGTGATGTGATGTGATTCCGAATTTCCAGCCGATGGGCCAAGGTAGAACAATCTACAGGTGAGTTAATTGTTAATTTTTATTATTACTATTATCATTATTAATCAGGATTCAGCGACAAATTGAAGAGAATTTATCTACAAATTCTCTTCAATTCGTAGCCATTACATTAATCAGGATTTATTGCCATTAAATTAATCAGAATTCAGCGATGAATCGAAGAGAATTTATCTACAAATTCTTTTCGATTCGTAGCGTTATATTAATCAGGATTCAGCGATGAATCGAAGAGAATTCATCTACGAATTCTCTTCTATTCATCGCCGTTAAATTAATCAGATATTCATCACCATAAATTCTCTTCAATTCATCGCCATTATATTAATCAGGATTCAGCGACGAATAGAAGAGAATTCATCTACGAATTAAAATATATACCACATTAAATGTTCAAGTCCACACAGACCCTGGAGTGCGCTAAAACTTAAATTTGTCACTTTGCTTCTCTTATTTGCATACAAGATTTCAAACCTAATTTGAATTTTGTGAAATAATATGCTTATTGTTCCATTGTGTAGGAGAGATTGCTCTACATAGATCAAATTGGCAACGAGTGTGGCTGTTGTCTCCTCCCATTGAGAAAGTTCAGTCACTGCTTTATCATGGAGACCAGACAGACGTGTTCTCCTTACTGCTTACAATAATAGTACGTAGAATTTTGTTGGTACCTACCAACACTATGACATGTAGTTTCTCATCTACTTATCATTTAAAATGTTAATTTATTACTTCTAAAATGTTAGTCGAAATTGGAGAAAATAATTTTCATATCTTTACTTTTTAGAAGAAGTACATGTAGTTGACATTGAAAATAAAATTGTGGTGCACAAAATAAATACTAGTGATAATGTATGTTTCCTTCATTGGACCCAGCCTGGATAACAACAACAGATACCAAGAATTTTTGAGACTGGTATACTTTTGTACATTTTTCCATTTAATTTTGAGCTGTAAATTTATTGAATTTGTAGTGGGATAATTCTGATGAGTAACTATTGACTACACCTTTGTTCATGTTTTGTTTTTTTTATTTTTTTTTTTTTTTTACAGACAAAAGATGCAGAATCAAACTTTCAATCAAATTCAAATCCATCATCACGCAACTGATGTGCCTCTAGAAAATTTCCTTAATATTAAAATTTATTCTCATTTAAATTTTATTTTGATTGGTTTATCAACTGGAGTAATTCAAGTTCACATTTTTGGATTGTTTTAACAGTTATCTCTCTCATTGAGCTTATCTATAAGTAAGTGAATTGCCACACAGCCATAGTTTTGATAGATTTCTCATCATATTCTACTTTTCATTTATTGTGTCTGTGAACGAGTAACTTTGGCCATTATAAATCAAGCAATTTATATTTTTTCTCTTTTTCTTACTTGTAGATTTAATGGATCACATCACATTGTCCTATTTCATGATGTGATGTATACATTCTCCTATTTGGCATTGATTATAGTTGCATCTAAGTAACATATTACAGTCTCGTGATAACTTTGTTCTGGTTGGAAGTAATTTTTCAAGATGAATGTAATCATTAATTTGAAAGTTGGAATATTATTTGGTGTTTTATAAATTGAGGTTAAGCCTAAAAATTTTTTTTTCTATTATTTAGAAGAAATACCAACAATACCATGCTCAGAAATACAGGGTCAAATGGGAATTGAAGCCAGAATTCAAAGGATGGCTACAAATGTCAAAAAAATCAGATGAAAAGGCTTACTGTAAAGCTTTTGATGTAGACATTACTTGCGAAATAACCACTTTCAGGCGGCATTCTACTAGTGGGAAACATCTGATGAAAGTAGCTATTATTAAAAAAATGTACCTTTAGACTCTCTTATAAAACCAAAAGAAAAAATGAGTACATTTGACCAGCAAGTGAGTACTGCAGAAATAAAGCTGAGTGGGTACTTTGCTGAAAATAATATTTCATACAGAACCATTGATACGTTACTACCTGTGTTATGTCAAATTTAACCTGAATCAAATATTGTCCGAAAAATGCAGTTTGGTTGAACAAAACTTTGAAATATTATTACAAATGTGATTGGTTGTTCTGAGAGACAAGTAGCTGTCAAATTGAAATCTATGCGTTTTAGTATATTAGCCGACAAATCTACATCAGTACTTGCAAATTAATGGCAATAGTAGTTCGTTACTTTGATAAAGACAAAAATTGTGTTGTATCCAGCTTATGGTGTTTGGTAGAAGTTTATAAACCTAATTCTATTACTGATTCTAATGAAAATATGGTAGTAAATGACCATGAAGTTTAGCACAGGTTCCTGTATTACGTGGTTGTACAGCTGCAGATCTCTATAAATTATTAATTGCATCATTTACTGATTTTCAAATAGCTAATAAAAATATTCAAGGATTTGGATCTGATGGAGCGATTGTTATGCTGGGTGCCCATAACTCTGTAGCTTCTCGATTTAGACAGAATTATCCAGGTATAACAAATTTTATAGTTGGATATTTCTTGAGTTACTTACATTTTAATTGTCAAAGTACACTTTCTTATATAATGATAGTTTTTTTTTTGTACTTCAGGTATTTATATTATGAAGTGTTTATGTCATTCATTGCATCTCTGTGCTAGTTCAGCATGCAAGAAGTTACCAAGGGATTGTGAAGATCTCGCAAGAAATGTATTTTCATATTTCAGTCATAGTGCTAAATGAAAGTGTGAATTTCATCAGTTTTAAGTAATTAATACCCTTATTTCCTGATATGATGTTTCATTCAGCCAAATAAAACAAAGCTCTCAATCTGCAAAGTGTGATGCAAATGTGACTGGGGAGAAAATGACACATTTTGTGAAATTAATGTGACTCAGTTCTACTGTAATTAGAAACTAGATGACACCTTAGAGACTTTACAATGACTCAAATATGATGTATTTTTTTGAAAATTTGTCATATATGCGTCATGCAGATTGGGATTTGGGCTATTATTGACATAATTTGATAAGTGAAGTTGTTTGTAGATTCTTTTGGATGTTCCCATTCATAATTTACTCCATCCTGCACAAACTCGCTGGTTATCACTAAATATGGTTATTACATGTCTTCTGGAATTGTGGACTCCTTTAAAAGTATGTAGTGTATTTTTGAAACACTTTTTTTCATATATATATATATATATATATATATATATATATAATATTACTTTTGTTGGTTTCCTTGTTTGTTTTGATTCATATAGAAATATTTTCAACAAAAATGTCAGACAGATAGACTCACAGTTGTTGAAGAAATTTTTAAGTCATTAGCAGATCCGTTGGTTCATTTATTCTTCAAGTTCCTGTCTTGGGTCTTGCCTAAATTTACCCAACTTAATACGTATTTTCAGAGTGCAAATGTTGTTATTATGAATGTTCATGATAGAATGAAAATTGTTTTCAAAGAATTATTAATGTGCTACTTAAATCGAAATTACGTACTTTCCTCTTGATTAACAGATATAGATGTCAAGAATAGTCAGAAATTTATCCGTAATTAAGAGATGTATTTGGGAGCAGAAGTGGCACTGGCTATGAGAGATGAAGAAATTTACAAAAATATACCTTCGAAAAAAGCATTCTTTAGCCATGCACTATTGTGAACAACGGAGTCGTACACGATTTGATAACGATAATGTACAACAATATCGTTATCTCAATGACGTCAGTAGAACAGACCTATCAAAATGTTACCAACTTACACAAACACAGACAACACGGACAAGTTTGTTACGAGAAATAACGAACGACGTCATTCGGCTAATGGCGACGAACGTGTGAACAACCACGTTACGTTTATTTATGATCTCACTACATGATAGCAGAGCAAGAAACAGTCCTTGTAGTATATTTTATGTTTTATTTTGTGATTGATTATTTGTGGTATTATTTATTTATGCAAACAGTGAACTCTTTACTTAATACAAACACGTGTCTACACAAAACAGAAAACGTATGTCCACAACAAACATCAAAGAACAAAACAGACGTAAGTAAAGACAAATACATAATTTATTTAATTCCTTACACATAAAACATAGTTAACATACTTTTATATAGACAAGTGAGATCGGAAAATAAAATTAGTACGAACACATTTTCAATATCCACGTGCACAGCATTATTACAATCAGATATATAACTTAACAATTGTTCCACAGATCTCAAAATGGGAAAGAAAAAACTTAAGACGACGGAAGGAACAAACACACAAGCAGAAAACGCAGAAACAAAAAATCCACACCCGTCTCCATTACTCTTACCGGAGCAGCCACGCCAACATCCATCACCGCTAATGAGACATATTCCAGACCAACAAACCTCCACACAACAAACAAATCCCAACATTCCAAACATAACGAGCACAAATAAAGAAACAAAAACTCTCAACTTACCAAAAACAATTACCATTACTTTACCAACAACAACCACACACACAATTACAAACCCTAACATCCAACCCACATACTCCACAATTACGGCAACAGACAATTTACAAGCTTCAAGATACAGACCAACAACAGTAGCCTTATTAACATCTACCAACAAACAAACAATAACACAAGGAATATTACCTATTCCAAATATCATACCATCACAACAGCCAAGACAAACACTTTACGCAACCAACACACCAATCACGCAACAAACATACAAAAGCCCACAACGTACATACATCAAAATATCAATGGCACGAGCAGAGACAAAAATTCAACAGGCCAAAAACTATAACGTCGCATTGTACCAACCATCGGACGTAAGAATATTTCTAAGCGTCCTACAATTTCAAGTAACGGACTTAGATAACTTACCAACAGATGCAGACACACAATTTTACCAGAAAATTTACGACATTAAGGAAGAACTTACCATTTACTTAACAAAAATTAATAACGAATTTGAACAATTACAAACAGCTCGACAAATACAACAACGGACCACTCAACAATACATACAATCCAGACAACCACCAGAAATATATTGCGATACAAACATAAAAGACTCCAAGCAAAAGACAGCAAACAGTTTCCAGAGTGTCGAGTGAGGAAATGATGAGTCCCCGCTCCACCGGACACTACAGATTGGGCTCAGAGGAGCGACACAGACCCAGCACACCTCCAGGTAATAACTTAGATACATCCATAACAATACTTGAACAAACTCCTAAAAGGAAAAGATCATCGAAATGGACCTACAAAGACTGATCAAACACCACAAACATCAACCATAGAAACAAAAAAATCAAAAACAAGGAACACAGCAGATGAAACAACACCACTTGACCTAACACCCACGAGAAAAAACACTAACACAGATACGAACACAACAATACAAAGACGTACTATAATAGCAAATACGCACATACAAACTCCAAACAGACAACCTATAAACAATATTTTGAATCAACCAACTGAAATAACAACAAACCAAATATCAAATGACAAAGATAAACAAGAACGTCAGAATAACTCACAAAACACAACAATACACAAGAACACACTCCACATACCCAAAGTCTGGGAAATACCCACTGGATCAAACACTTTAACTCAATCATGCCTACTTAAAACATCAAAATACAAATTACCGAAATTCAATGGAAAATGTATATCATACCCAGACTTTATAACATCATTTACAAAATACATACACACAAGATGAGGACATCATAACACCTCAAAAATGCAAAATAATAGAAGACGCTATGCCAGACACTATCAAACAAAGACTAACAACTTTAGGACACAATGAACAAGGATACTTCAGAAGACTGCAATACTTACACGATGAATTTGGAGATGAATCGAGATTACGCTCAGAATTATGGCAAACTCTAAACAACATACCCCTAGCGCAAAATACCAAAGAAGGCTTATGTAATGCATACGATAAAACATGCATGCTACTAGACACTATACATGACTTTGTACCAGAACTAACAGACGACTTGACCTTTCCAGCATTATTACGTATCTTTCTGAGAAATTCATACTCCAATAGAATAAACATTTCCAAACCAAACTCAAGAGCTGTCTTAGAAGCTGTCTACCAAGAAATTAAAACCAGAGACTTAACAGAAAAACCTGACATAATGAAAGAAACACATGAAACCCAAGAAAACCAACAACAAAACAACACGTATTACAGAGATAAATCAAACAATACATTTAATAGATGACAATACAATAGACCACAATATAACAAACCTACTAACAATAACAATAACACAACAGAAAATTCAACACAACTTAAAAATAGTCCTAACTTCCACTCAAATATAGACCAAGGTAAACCTTTGCCAGAACACTACATAGATAATGATATTGATGATTTCTCTGTTCCAGCTTATCACTACAAAACAGACACAGATAGCAGCATTCCCGAACAACTCTATTGTTTTCCAGCCATACCAACAAAACAGAAATGCATGTTTTGCAAAGGACCACACTGGAGTTACCTTTGCTGCAACAGCAAATACAATACACTTGAAAGCAGACGATCTTACTTCAGACAGTTCAACTTGTGTCCCCAATGCGGAGTTTTGGCATCAGCAGACCATTGCAATCAAAAACAGAGACGATGTAGATGGTTTCACTGCCAACAAACAAACGCTCATCATTTGGCACTATGCCCCAGAACAACGTACCCAATGACAAAAGCAGAGGTGAACAGATACTTAGAAAGAGTAATAGACCTACAAACTAAATTCCCATTACATAAGCAAGAACAAATAAATACAAACATCAACTTAGAACAAAATAATATTAATAATATAACTTCTTTACAGCCCCACCAGAACCAAGAAAACAAACATCCTCATATTACAGAGACTGAAGAGACACCAGAAACACAAACCATCAATACAGCAGAACCAACAGAAGAAACAATACTACAACCACCAATACCAAGTAAGTTGAAATTATTCACAATAATATCAACAAACAATAAATTTCTTACATTTTCAACAATCATACGTAATCCAAAAACATTACAAACATACCCAATTAACGCGTTTTTCGATTTGTGTAGTACCAAAACATACATACTTGATAACATAGCTAATCAAACCCTCAAGTTACCTATAATAGGAACACACTCTTTAAAACTAACTGGCATACAAAATCAGATATCTCAAACATTCCACACAAACATTGTCAAATTTGAAATAGAACATACTAAACACAAATTTACAAACCTCATAGCTAGAACAGTAGCAAATATATCAAACAAACTAGACACGCAAAACATAGACGATCTTAGACAAACTTACCCCGAATATAAAAACTTACATTTTGCACAAACCTTAAAAACAGCATCGAAAATACACATACTAATAGGCAATGAATACATGTGGCAATTCATCAAATCAATCACTCATTTATCTCCATCCATCCAACTCATAGAAACAGACTTCGGATTCCACATAACCAGACAAACAACGAATACGAAACAATCAACTCAACCAGAACATACATTCTTCTCATCAGAACTAGATATAGAAAACTTATGGAAACTTGAAACAATAGGAATAATCACATCAGACTTAACAGCGGAACAAGAAGAACAAAAAGCAATCAAGCTATTTTACAAAAACATAAAATTAGTCAATGGTAAATATCAAGTCAGATGGCCATGGAAAATATACCCACCACCACTACCAGACAACTATTTTTTAGCCTTTAGCAGATTCAAAAGTCAACTCCCAAGAATGCGTACTTCACCAGAATTTTTTGAAAAATATAACACATACTTTCAAGAACTATTTAAAAATGACATAATAGAATACGTTAACAATAAACATTCAACAGAACCAATACATTACTTAGCACACCACGACCTAATAGACCCAACAAAACTCACACACCCAATCAGAATAGTTTTTGACGGATCAGCCAAAACTAAAAAATCAAACCACTCAATGAACGATTGCATACACAAAGGTCTAAAACTTCTGGCTGACTTAGTAAAATTATTTATAACATTTCGACTCAATCCAATAGGAATAAGCGCAGACATCAGAAAAGCATTCTTACAACTGGAACTTGACCCATCAGATTGTGACGTTACCAGATTCTTATGGCTAAAAGACCCAAATAAACCACTAACAAACAACAACCTTATTATTATCAGATTCAAAAGAGTATCTTTTGGCATTATAGAATCACCATTCTTATTAGCAGCAACCTTACTTTACCACTTCCAAACTACCAACCCTCAATTTTACAACATACTAACAAAGCACTTCTACGTAGACAATTTAATCACATCAGTCTCAACACACGAACAAGCAGTCAAATTATATAACGCATCAAACAAAACTTTTAACGACATTTCCATGGAACTAGCACAATGGGCAACAAACGACCCAAAATTACGAACATAATTTACAGATAACAATGCAATTCAAAAATTACCTGTTTAAATACTAGGAATTCAACGGGATTACACAAAAGACATACTCTATCTACAACCAAAAATAAAAATACCAGATCAACATACTAAAAGAACCTTTGTCAGTAACTTCTCAGCAATCTTTGACCTATTAGGATGGTTCTCACCATTAATGGTTCCTGCAAAAGTTTTCGTACGAACCTTATGGAATCACAAACAAGACTGGGACACACCATTACCAAACTCTCTAATCCCCATTGCAGAAAACATTATAGCAGACATAAGTAAATGTAACGACATATGCTTCCAAAGGAAATTTTTTCAAAAACCCTTTCTACCAGAACAAGCAGGAATTCACACATTTGTAGACACTTCTGCCATAGCATATTCTGCAGTAGCATACTTACGATACAAAGCAAACAACATACACACACTAAGATTCCTAATAGGCAAATGCAGATTAACACCAGCAAAAACACACACAATACCAAAATTAGAACTAATAGCTGCATTACTAGGAGCACGACTCATAAAGTTTCTAAAGAGAAACATTACGCATACCTAACAATAAACAATCCGTCTTATGGTCTGACAGCAAATGCGTACTTATATGGCTTACACAAAGAAAAATCTTACCCCCCTTTATACAGAACAGAGTTAAAGAAATAATAACAATTCCAAACAGGACCAGAATGGCTAACACAAGGAAAAACGCAATGGCCACAAACAGATTTACACACATTAAAAGATGAAACGTCAGAAATACAAATAGAAGAACAACACGAACAAGCCTTTTGCACAATAGGAGAATCCTTACACGACTACGCTCAACCTCACATTAACGAAACAATATTAAACAACACATACAATGACCACACATACACACGTAAATATAGACAAACACAATCCAAAACATACAAAATCCCACATTACGAACAAATATCAGAAACAGTCATTAACAATAATACAAATCCTGACATAGACCATGAAGAAATAATCAACAGTACACCACAAACACAACATATACACCCACATTTAGACAAAGAAGAAACAATAGATCATGAAGAAATAATTACAAACTCTACCTCATCACATACGAAGACACCCATGACATATATATATAGAAACAACTCGACACCATTTAATTTAGATATTACTAAATTCTCTTCACTATAAAAATTAATTAAGAACTCCCAAATCATAATAAAAGCACTAAAACAATTTTGACAAAAAACAGCACAACAGAAATCTCATACAACATCATATCTCAACACAAACTACCAATTCTTTCAAATATTAACCATTTTTATCAAAGTAGAACAAAAGAAATATTGCAAACTTATCTTTCAACAATTACAACAGACAAACCCGCCCCCATACACAATATTGAAAAAATTCCATATAAAAATAGATAATGACAATATGCTCAGATTACATAATTACCTACCACCACATACATTACACACACAAACCTATTCCCCATACCTCCTACCACCAAACTCATACTTAACTAGATTAATTATACTATACATACATGAAAAAGGTTACCATAGTGGAACCAGATAAACAGTGGCAAAATTCAGAAAAAACTTTTTCACTCCAACCATCAACAAACTAGTCATATTTACAATTAGGAAAAATTGTTATAAATGTAAAATCCATTCAAACAAACCATATAAACAACCACCTTTTTTGACCATACCAGACTTCAGACTCAACAAAAATGATCACCCATTTACACTTACGGGCGTCGATATATTTGGCCCATTCTATACATACAATAAAATAATAACAAGCAAACAACCACAACAGATCTCACCATTAACAACACCATCAAAAAGATGGGTTCTCATATTCACATGCCTCACTATACAAGCAGTATATCTAATACCCATTGCATCCTTACAAACAGAAGAAATATGGTGCGCATTTCACTCATTTTTTGCAGACAGAGGAACATCAAAACTAATACTCTCAGATAACGCAGCACAATTCAGAGTCATCAACACAAATATAACAAACTTCTGGAACAACGTAACAAATGACAATAAAGTACAAAATTACCTCTATGAAAATCACATACAATGGAAATTCATACCAGCTATAGCCCCATGGTACAGAGGCACTTACAAATGCTTAATAGGCATCATCAAACAAGCGTACTATAAAACAGTAGGACATCACCCCATATACATACACACATTCAATATTACCATCAATCAATTACAAATAATAATAAACAAAAGACCCTTATGCCCAGAAACATAAACAACGACTTATTTATACCTCACACCAGCCAACTTCCTTCACGCCAATTTCCAACATACTGTATTAAATTCTGACAAACAAGAAATCAATCATACAACAACAGAAAGACACTTACAACACATATGGAAAATGGATCTGTGAGAAAATACGAACTGCCAACGGATCGAACTACACGAAAAGCAACGACAAAACCTACACTGATGAAAAGATTGAACGACGACTAGAAACACACATTACGAACACATAAATAAAAAGACTAAATATTCACTATTTCACGAATTTTATTCCACATAATATTAGCGGACATGTTGATGTTACGAAGGTTGATGAGCGACGAGAAGGCATACAAAACATATAATCACAGTTGAGTTACAAACACAAATATCACAGATTAATCATAACAACAAAAACAGTGTTGCCACAACATGTGATGTGCGAGAATAATAAGTTAACGTATAAAATAATTTGCTATTATTCTCACACGCCTCCTCAAATTATATTTATACGATAAAGTCAAAAATACTATTAAACAAATTTTCTAAATTTATAAAGTCATTAAAACAAAAAATGACAAAGGTCAACAATAACACAACAAATTTACAACAGACAAAAATATCAACACAAATGGTAAACAAATACAAAAAGTTACATTAATTTTAACAGTTTACAAAACATATCAAATTTCGGCTTCGGGCAGCCCTTCGTGAAAACGTCCCCCAACTGTCGCGAAGTCGGTACGTACGAATACTTAAAATCTATATCTACGTGATTGCACACAAAACGGTACTTTACGTCTATATGTTTGGATCTGCGAGTATTCCACTTTCCAGAGTGCAGAAGAGCCAGACAACTCTGGTTATCTTCATAAATCACAGCTCTGTTATTAATCTGAATGCAAAAGTCACTTAACAGATACTTCAACCAGATCGACTCAGTGGTAGCATCGCATATTGCAATCAACTCACTCTCAGTGCTAGATAGTGCTACAGTTGGTTGCTTTTTGCTAGACCAGGACACCAGTGATCCATAAACAAAGACACAGTAACCGGAGACTAGACCGTCTTGTGGTGATACAGTTACCCCAATCGGCATCAGAAAAAGTTTCTAAAATATTGCCGTTATTATCATGTTCATTAGAAAATATTAATTTTTTATCTTTTGTGGTAACTAAATATTTAAGTACTCTCAATAAGTATTTATAATGTTCGTCAGTGGCATAACTGGAGAATTGGCTAAAATACGATATTGCAAAGCAAATATCGGGCCGTGATCCTAGCATCAGATACATTAGGCATCCCACGAGCTGTTGATAGTTGTTGTTGAGTACACTATCACACGCATTGAGATCCCTGTCCAATTGGAGTTTGGGGTCAATGGGTGTGTAGGTCGGTGCGCAGTTATTAACGCCAAAGCGCCTAGCAACAGACTCAATGAGACCCCTCTGCTCAATTTCCAGTATGCCATCTTCACGATTATGATTGATATTCAAACCTAAATATTTCTTGACCTTTCCCAGATCCTTACACTTAAACCTTTTATTTATTTCATTTTTAAAAAATGTGATTTGTGTTTTGTTATTTGAGCTAATCAGGACATCGTCAACATATGTGAGTAAAAAGACTACAGTCCCATCACTTTTATTTTTATATATATATAAGCAGTCATCCGCCGTACTCTGCACAAAGCCAAGAGCAACAAGGAACTCGTTAAACAATTTGTTCCATACCTTGGGCGACTGCTTTAGACCATAGATAGACCTATTCAATTTCAAAACATTATTATGCCTATCAATTTTAGTTTCTATCCCTTCGGGTATCTCAAGATACACATCTTCCGAAAGAATTCCATTCAGGAAGGCACTACATATATCAATTTGTTCTATGTGAAATTTTAATTTATTGCTAACAGCCAAGAGGGTCCTGACAGTCGAAAGTTTCGCCACTGGCGCATACACTTCATTAAAATTGAAGCCCTTCTTCTGTTGGCATCCTCTGGCAACTAATCTAGCTTTATATAACACATCATTATTAATATCATATTTTTTATTAAAAATCCACCGACACGTGATGGTGGGGGCTTCCTTTGGACGTTTGGTCACCCGCCAAGTCTGATTGGAATTCAGGGCACTTATTTCCGAAGAAATAGCATCCTTCCACATCAGACTGTCCGGTGCAGCATTCGCCTCCTCAAACGTCAAAGGGACGCCATCCTCAGCAAGATATATATTGCTCGCTACTTCATCACGTTCAGTCGTTTCCTGTGGAAGACAATCTAAATTCAAGTCACCATCAACTTCAATATTTTCTAAGTTTGATTCCGTGACTTCTGTGAAAATATCATCATCTTTAGTATATTTATTTATATTATTATCATCTATTTTATTTTCGAAAAACTCAACATCTCGCGACAGACGTATCTCCTTAGCATTTATATCCAACAATCTGTAACCACATGGAGAATATCCTACCATTATCAACTTCTCACTTTTACTTTTAAACTTATTAGAGTCATGTTTGAATGACAACATATATGCGTTGCATCCAAACGTTTTTAATTTTTTATAGTCAAATTTTTCATTAAACCACCTTTCATACGGAACAAAATCCTTGTTTGTGGGGCATCTGTTCACGATATAGGCGGAGCACAATATGGCTTCCGACCAAAATATCTTATCAAGACCACTCTCGAATAACAGCGTCCTTGCCCTTTCACATAGCGTCCTGTTCATCCTTTCAGCTTTTCCATTTTGCTGTGGACAGCCACCAACCGTAGGTTCAACCACAATTCCTTTCTCAGTACAATATGACTGGAAGGTAGTGTTCAAGTATTCTGTGCCGCGATCACAACGAAGTCTCTTTACGTTATAGCCAAATTTATTCGAGACCATCTCGTGATATTCTTTAAATTTTGAAAAGGCTTCCGTCTTACTTGTCAACAGGTACACACAACAAAAATTTGAATAGTCATCTATAAATGTCATAAAGTATTTCGCTCCTTTATATGCAGGAGGATTTATAGGACCACAGAGATCAGTATGTACCAATTCCAGAGGCTTACTAGTTTTTCGTTCATGCCTCAAGAATGGTTTTCGACTCTGTTTCCCCATCACGCAGGGCTCACACAGCAATCTGCGGTTGGAGTCAACGTTCGGTATTAAACCTCTGTTTGACAACAACTTAACATCGTTCACGTTCAGATGAGCAAGTCGCCTATGCCACACAGTCAGTGGGCTCGACTCATCCTCCAATGTCAGATTACACAATTGACTAGTCATTTTTAAAAAATCAATGGTGTAAAGATCTGAATTTACGCTAACACCAGTGGTCACTATTTTTCCACTGCAGCGTTGGATGATATCGACAGATTCCTCTTTAAACAGGGTATCAAAACCCGACCTGCTCATTCGTTTCACCGACAGCAGATTCTGCGGCAGCTCCCGAGCATATCTAACATTTTTCAATTCAATTACTATTCCATTTAATAATTTCAATTTTACTGTACCAACAGATGTAACGGACAAAGAAACTCCTTTCTTCGCAACACAGATACTATGTGGTTTAATTAAATCAATGTAGTCACTGAATAAGTCTATATCGTTAATTATGTGAATTGTGCATCCACTGTCTACTACGAATGTGGTTCGAGGCATCAAATTTACATCTCCCTTTGCATTACAGAACTCATCAATTTTATTATTATTACTATTATTTAATGTGAAACTATAACCCACATTTGAGCAATCATTATTATCATTAAAATTTTCATTGCACATCTGTGCAGAATTTCTATTATTATTATTATTATTGGAAACATGGTCATTAGAATGATTTCCGTTATTACTATTACTATTACAAGCGTCATTATTATTATTATTTCGATTTTTAGCATAGCAATTTCGTGCTATATGTCCAATCTTATTACAAAAATGACATTTAATATTTGAATGTCCATTGTCAGCACCAGAACTACGACCATTTCCATTAAAACTATTATTATTATTGCTTTGTGAGTTAAAATTGTGATTATTATTACTATTTCGACCTTCATTATTGGAAGATGAGTTATAAAAATTATTATTATTATGATTATTATTTCTACCTTGATTGAAACCACGATTATTATTTCGATTTTGGGACCTACCACGATTAAAACGATTACTATTGTTATTATTATTATTATTACCTGAATTTCGTCCGATACTGTAATGATTACCGAAAAACACATTCTCCTCACCAGTGACAGCCACTGATGAAGGTTTTTGGGATGCAGAATTCAGAGAGTTACCTCTCACTGTCGACTTACTATCAGATGATAGCTCACGCTGGAAGTTGTTTAGCT
The DNA here is from genome assembly GCA_011428145.1 of Ericerus pela. Taxonomy (NCBI): domain Eukaryota; kingdom Metazoa; phylum Arthropoda; class Insecta; order Hemiptera; family Coccidae; genus Ericerus; species Ericerus pela. The sequence goes on from WOFM01000331.1 coordinate 205,575, forward strand.
TCATAAACACAGCATCCCAGGTGACGACTTCTGCATCCTCTATCACCACTTTGATCGGACGAAACTCTGCAGGCAGCGATCGCAGCAATACCAATACAAATTGTCTAGTGGTTGTCAGGTCTCCCAATTCGGTTAATCGTCTACAACGGGCACGATAATCAAGCAGATACTTCTGCAAATCAGAACCAGAAACATACCGTTTTGTGTACAATTCACCTCGTAAATCCATGAGTGTTTGGTCGTTTCCGTTGTCAATCAGGTTCGTGAGCACGTTGAACATCTCCTTCGCAGTAGTGTACGTCTGAAGCATCTCCAAATATTCATCTGTCACGTTGTTGGCTATCAGGAACATCGCCTTCGCGTTCTCCTTGGACCAGGCATCTCCCCTATTACGAACAGTAGGCAAAGAATCAACAATTATATTACTTAATGACTCCTTTGCCAGCAGCAGCTCCATTCTAAACTTCCATGTTCGACCATTCTGCCCATTGAACGGCTCAATCGAATTCTTCTTTCTCGCGTCCATCTCGTTTACAGGTTACGACGATCAGTTGCACCGCAAAACAGCAATTTCAGCAACTATCAGATACGCCGACCAACGATTCAACACGAACGAGATCACAGGAACATCGAGAAGCGAACATATCAAACAATGAAAAATGAATTAAGAAGCATGGTACTACTTGGGAGTGGCGAGCAGAATTCGACAGCACAACTTTGAAGACTCAGAACAATGGCGACCACGTTGACATCCAGGTAACTGGGCCCATAACCTGTGAGAAAATACGAACTGCCAACGGATCGAACTACACGAAAAGCAACGACAAAACCTACACTGATGAAAAGATTGAACGACGACTAGAAACACACATTACGAACACATAAATAAAAAGACTAAATATTCACTATTTCACGAATTTTATTCCACATAATATTAGCGGACATGTTGATGTTACGAAGAGCGACGAGAAGGCATACAAAACATATAATCACAGTTGAGTTACAAACACAAATATCACAGATTAATAATAACAACAAAAACAGTGTTGCCACAACATGTGATGTGCGAGAATAATAAGTTAACGTATAAAATAATTTGCTATTATTCTCACAGGATCAAACATATTTAAAAAACTTATGGATTCAATGGAAACAAAATTATCTCACATACCTTCGAGACAAACAACCACAACCAATACCAAATCCAAATAAGTAACGAACCTGTGATACCAGACCTTCCTACACAAGAAGGCAGATCTCATTATTCTATAATTAACAAATAAGCATTACCTCAAAACAAAGTGAAAAACAATGTGATAATAAACGTTCCTATACCATTGTACAAATTCATATAATTAATTGTTAAACATTATCGTTCTTAGCCCATAAACGTATCGTTAAATGTTATCGTTCCTGTGAGAATGATAGCAAATTATATTATATGCTAGCCTATTATTCTCACATATCATTTGTTGTGGTAACACTGTTTTTGTAGTATTTGTAATCTGTGATTTTAGCTATGTTTGATAGGACTACACCAACTTACATCAACCTATACTGGGAGGGCGATTCCACAAATGTAGGAATGTTATATGACTTTATGTCTAGTTTTACACGAATATTTGTGGAATATCCCTACCAGTATAGGTTGGTGTAAGTTAGTGTAGTCCAATCAAACACAGCTCATATGTTTGAAACCCAACTGTGATAATATATTTTTTGTGTGCCTCTTGTCGCTCATCAAACGTTGATGAATTAACATCTCCACCATTTTTATGTGGAAATAAAAGTTGTGAAAGTGAATATTTTCTGTTTTATTTATGTGTTTGTAATATGTGTGTCTGATCTTCATTCCATGTCCTCGGTCAATTAAAGTCTTTCGTTGCTATTTTCGTTCAGTTCGATCCGTTGATAATTACTATTTCTTCACAGGTTATGGGCCCAGTTACCTGAATGTCAACGTGGTCGCCATTGTCATAACTCGTCAATGTTGTGCTGTCGAATCCTGATAGCTTCTTCCAAGTAGTAACCATGCCTTCTAATTTATTTTTTGTCTTTTAATATGTTCGCTTCTCACTGTTTCTGTGATCTCGTTTGAGTTGAATGGTTGGTTGGCGCATCTGATAGTTGCTGAAATTGCTGTTTGTGGTGCAACTGATTGTCGTTACCTGTCATCGAGATGGACGTTAAGAAGCTGAATAGTATCGAGCCGTTTAATGGACAAAATGGCAGAACCTGGAAGTTACGGATGGATCTGCTGTTGGCGAAGGATTCGTTGGGTAATTTACTAACTGATTCTTTACCGACTGTTTGTAATAGGGGAGATGCTTGGTTGAAGGAAAATGCTAAGGCGATGTTCCTGATCGCTAATAATGTGACTGATGAGTACCTGGAGATGATAGAAACGTACACGATGGCGAAAGAAATGTTCCAAGTGCTTACTAACTTAATTGACAATGGAAATGACCAGACGCTGATGGACTTACGAGGGGAATTGTATGCTAAATGGTATGTTTTTGGTGCTAATTTGCAGAAGTATCTACTTGATTTTCGCACTCGATGTCATCGCTTGACCAAATTGGGAGACCTGACAACTACAAAACAGTTTATCCTGGTGTTGCTGAGATCGCTGCCTGCTGAGTTTTGTCCGATTAAAGTTGTTCTGGAGGATGCAGAAGTCGTCACCTGGGATGGTGTGTTTATGAGATTGAACAATTTCCAGCGTGAACTATCTTCGGATAGCAAGTTGACAACTAGAGGTAATTCTCAAAGTTCTGTGTCTCTAAAACTTTCATCTGTACCTGTTGTTGGTGAAGAGAATCTGTTTTTTGGCAACCATAACAATGTCGGTCGTAATTCTGGTAATTTTAATAATCGTTTCAATCGTGGCCGGTCGCAAAATTGAAATAATAATCGTGGTTTTAGTCGAGGAAGATCTCACAGTAATAATAATAATAATTTTCACAATTCGTCTTCTGATATTGAAGGTTGAAATTTTAATAATAATAATCACAATTTAGGTTCACAAAGTAATAATAATTTTAATGGAAATGGTCGTAATTGTAGTAATGATAGTGGTCAGTCAAAGATCAAATGTCATTTCTGCAACAAAATTGGGCATAAAGCTCAAAATTGTTTTATCAAAAATATAAATAATAATCATGAATATCACAATCACAATAATGTTAATAGATCGGATGATCGTAGTAATAATAATAATAGGAATTCTGCACAGATGTGCAATGGTAATAATAATGTTAATGACGAATGCTCTGAAGTAGGCATTAGTTTCACAGTTAATAATAATAATAAAATTAATGATCTTGATAATAATAAAGATGATAATTTAATCCCTCGAACCACATTTGTTGTCGATAGTGGATGCACAATTCATATTATAAATGAAATTAACCTATTCAGTGAATACATTGAATTAATTAAACCCCATAATGTTTGTCTTGCGAAAAAGGGAGTTTCGCTTTCCACCACGTCTGTTGGTATGGTAAAATTAAAACTTCTAAATGGAACTGTGGAATACCTTGTCGTGAGAGATATTCTCACCAGAAGGAAATTAAACAGAATTTAAGTGTGTTCAGCCACTTCGTACGTAAGTACGAATAAGCCAGAACCAGACCGAACACTGGCGATTTTAGAGCCGGTTCTAAGAGTTTATATACTGGTTTTGGCACACACACACAAACACACGTACGTAAGGTAATACGTACGTTAGTGAGAACAGCCAGGTCATATCATCCCCTACCGAGATAAAATATGTCTGGCCGGTTCGTGTACGAATTGTGACGTCATCGTACCATGTCACGATTCAGTACTCGTACATTACCTGCAAGTACATGCAGGTAATTACGATCGAACGAGTTTTGTGTGTTTAACATCATGTAGACGAATAATTGGCCTGCCCTTTGGGGCGGCGACAGTTGTCGAGGGGTCCAAGCCCCTTTACCTCATACCAGTGAGTCCCCACAGCTACTCCCCCCAGTTTTTGCGTCACAAAAATGACAAAAATGCGCAAGGCCTGGGGGGACATGCGGGTTTATGAGCGCCTTTTCTGGTCTGCCTCCCACTTGGCTAGCGTGCTCCCAACTACAGCGCCGACACATTCGTACGATTGTCTTCTTGCGTCAGCGCGTGCCTGGTATTGGGCGCGACTGCCTTCTCCACTATGCCTCGGTGGACGAGTTTTTGTATAGGCATAGGGGCGGTGGCAGGAGTGAGGGGGCAGCGGTCGTTTAAAGATTGGTTTCCTTAGCATCGGGGAGTTTGATGTCTCCGATGCCATGGCAACCATCTTTTCTTTCTCGTTTTCTGCCCACTCAGCCGTAAAAAGGAACTTCATCGGCTCCCTGGTCTCTGTAGGTTTCGGCACCAATCTCGGGGTTTCCGTTTTCAGGGCCGATTCCGGTGGTGACCGGGGAGGAGAGATGATTGGCAGGAGCGGAGTCGTCATCTCCGTCAGGACTTGATCAACGGGAGGAGCTGTATCCATAAGGAGCTCCTCCTCTATCCGGTCCAACTCCCTTCTTTGCTCGGTCTTCTGCTGAGTCTGTGAGGGCTCAGCAGTTTTCTGGGCAAATTGGGAGGTGGCGGACTTTAGGATAAGATTTGTTGGCAGTGACATTATAAGGTTGTTTAGGAAAAGGAACCAAAAATATATCAGAAAAACACGTCCAAGTATTCTGGCGGTTCTGAAATGGGTGATTTTACTTCGATTTTTGATTTACCGTTATGTTTCATTATTTCCAAATCTTCTTATCAACATGTAGAGGGGATAGCGCTTAAAATTCTCAGCCGTATGCAAGTTTTCCGGTTAAGTTATGATCGGTTTTAGCAGAGTTATGCCTGAAATAAACTCAGTGAATATAATTTTCGAATTTATTATTACAAAGGAATCTCCGCTTGTGACTTGTCAACGTTGAGATTATCTTTGTGTTTAACGGTAAACGCACGTTGCATTGTTTCCGTATTGCACGTGGATTTGTTTATTCCTTTCATTTTCTTTTTGTTGGCATTCCTCGTTTGCTTATCTCCGGAGTTTCTTTTGTCTCACAAAGTTCCGATATTTCTCGCATATTTTTTTTTTAGCGGGTTTTAACTTACATAGCGGATATTACTTTTTTGAGAGTAAATTTTATTTTCTTCACATTAACCTCTCGGACATGCGAGAAGGGCGGGAATTTTTACGTTTTTTACTGCCAGGGGGCCTGCCTCTTTTACGTGGACATAAGGGGGCCTCAGGATCAAATGTTTTGGTTGTAACATTGTCCGAAAATCTTACTGACTTCTTTTGTGTTTTTTGTTGTGAGGTATTTTTCTCACTTTTTTCGACGGATTCGTCTGTGTTTATTGGTAAATCCGTCTGTATATTTTCTACATTTTCTTTCTGCAACCTTTTTATTCTTTTATCGTCACTTACCATGTATGCAGGCTTCAATCTGTCGATTGAAATTGTTCGAGGTTCGCCTGCAATGAGTATCACAAAGTTTTTCTCATCTCGTGATACTACTTTGTAAGGACCGGCGTATGGTTTTTCCAGCGCAGATCTCTTTTTTTTGTCTCTAACAAATACGTGTGAGGTATTGGCCAAGTGTTTCGAGACGTAAATCTTGGGCTGGCCATGGTGAGCTGCCTGTTTTAAAAAGTTGTTGGCATCATTTCTTATGTTTTGTACCATAATTTCAGGGCTAACTTCTTTCAATTCTGTGAAGAAGTCCCCTGGGAGGCGTAGCTTTTCGTCAAACACTAATTGTGCTGCAGAGTGACCTGTATCGGTTTGTAGGGCAGATCGAAGGCCTAAGAGGATGGTAGGAAGTATATCTACCCATCTCTTAGTATCATGAGACATGATAGAGGTCTTGAGGGCTCTATGCCATCTCTCAATTTTGCCATTGGCTTGAGGATGGTAAGCTGTGGTATGACTGTGTTGAACATCAAGCTTATTGGACAACTCTTTGAAGAGCGAGCTCTCGAATTGGCAACTTTGGTCTGTAACTATGACTTCTGGTACACCGTACCTCGCAATCCAGGTATCGTATAACCTTGCAGCTACTGTGGGAGCTGACATCTCATGTAGAGGGATTGCTTCTGGCCATCGTGTTGCCCTGTCTATTATCGTCAACAGGTATCTGTGTCCTTGAGATGGTGGCAATGGGCCTACCAAATCCATATGAACCGTTTTAAACCGCTCTGTTTGTTTGAAGGATTTGAGGGGCGAGCGAGTGTGTCTTCCTACTTTGGATTCTTGACAGTTCAGGCAACTGCGAGCCCATTTGTTGCAGTCAGACTTCATTCGTGGCCATACAAATCTTTCCAAAATTAATTTAGCACTACATTTTGGCCCAGCATGTGACAAGTTGTGTACACTGTTGAAAGCCAGCCTGCAATATTTTACTGGTAGAAATGGCCTATTCTTACCTGTACTGATGTCACATGTTAATAAAACATCAGTACCGGGAATTTTTCGCTGTCTCAATTGAGAGTAGTATCATCGTTCGATAACAACTCTTGCAATTTGGCATCCTTAAGCTGTGCTTTAGCTATTTCAGCATAAGGCAATTGGACAGGAGCCGAGATAGCTTTGATTCTACTCAAGGCATCAGCTGGAGTGTTAAGTTCTCCACTTATATACTGGATGTCGGTAGTCAATTGACCAATATAGTCTAATTGTCGCGCTCTTCTCGGCGATGCCGGTTCTGCTTTTTGTGTGAAGGCATATGTTAGGGGTTTATGGTCAGTATACACAGAAAAACATCTACCCTCTAATTGGTGCCTGAAATGCTTCAACGCAGCAAAAATTCCGAGCAATTCCCTATCGTATGTGCTATAGTTCTTTTCTGTTTTTGAGAGCTTCCTCAAGAAGAAAGCTAGCGGTAATTTTTTGTTGTCTTTATCCAGTTGGTACAGGGTTGCACCAATAGCAAAATCGGATGCATTGGTACTCACACCTAACGGCAGACTTTCGTCTGGATGAGCCAATAGAGTTGCATTTGCCAGTATATCTTTGATTTTCTCAAAGGCCTTTTCGGCTTCCGTTGATAAATCTCTGGAAAGTTTGTGCTGAGTTGCAAAGTCCAAACGGCATTCGAAGGTATTCGAATAGTCCAAAAGGGGTTATAACCGCTGTCTTTGGTACGTCCTGGTCGGCCATAGGAATTTGGTGGAATGCCCAGTTGATGTCAATTTTGGTGAACATCGTTTTACCCTTCATGTTCGCGTTGAAGTCCATTATATTGGGGACTGGGTAGCTATCAGGAACTGTTATGGCATTTAAGGCTCTGTAGTCTCCAACAATTTGCCACTCTACACTTGCTTTTTTGGTCATGTGGATAGGGGAGATCCATGAGCTTTTTGAGGGGCAACATACACCCTCCTCAATGATGCGATGAAAGTACTCCCGTGCTGCTTTGAGTTTGTCAGGCAGTAACCTTTGTGCTCTAGCATGGCAAGGCTGTCCTTTGGTTTCTATGTAATGAACCATATCGTGTTTGTATGTAGGATGCCTGCAAATTGATGGTTGAGTGACTCCAGAATAGTCAGACAGGATCCGTAAGAGTTGTCCGTCGACTTTTGTACAGCTGGATGTGTTTGTGTCCAGTCTGTAAGCATGCGTTTTGCCATCCACACAATTTTTAGTTTCACTATTGATCAGTTTGCCATGTTTGAGGTCAATGATCAGGCCATAATGTGCAAGAAAATCTGCACCCAGGATCGGGTTTGGAATATCAGCAACTGTGAAGGACCACGTCATTTTTTCCTTGAGTCCGATGTCGACTTTGCTGGTCTCGAGACCGTAAGCTGGAAGGTTTTGACCATTCACAGTACGGAGATAGTATTTCGGAGGAAGTACTTTTTTGTTTTTATTTACTGGCAATATACTCAAGTCTGCACCTGAGTCTATTAAGTACCATCTCCTGTTAGTCCTGTCCTTGACAAACAGGCGGCATGAGTGTTTTTCCGAGGGGTCTTCACCCGCATAGATGGCCCCTTGTTCTAGTTTGACGCTTCCTTATTGTAGGATTTACCCCACCATTTGCACCTGTTGTTGCATTTAGTGGCCTCTGCGCCAAACCTGTTGAGGAAGAAACAACTTTTATCATCCCAATTTCAAGACTGGGTTTTGGGTGATGATGTTCTAAGGGGAGTTGAACTCTGACCCCTGGTACCGGAACTAGATCTACAATCTCTGGACCGCGACTGTCGTCCTCTGCTACTGCTATTGTTGTTGTTGTTTCTTGATTTTGATCTTTGTCGCCAGCTACTGTTGGGTTTTGTTGAGCCTTGGCTTTTGTTCCGTTTAACTTCTTCGGTCTACTGAGCTATTTGGGCTCGAAGTTGAGCGAGTTCTCCAGTCTCTGCAGATACTGCACTGACCACTGGCTTTGGCCTGGTGTATTCGAGCGCATTATCTGCTGATTTCGCAAGGAAGTCCAAGTCTGTGGATGTATTGATCACAGTTGAACCAACGGCGGCTAGGCATTGCACAACACTTTGTGGAAGCTGCTTGCAAAATTGATTGCCTATGACAGAAGGGGCTACGATATTGTCTGCCTTCTGCCTTAACTTCACCATGAAGATCGAGGGTTTGTCATCCCCCATCTTCATACCACCCATCACATCATCAAGTATTTCGTTCTTTGTTTTTCCGAAAACATTCTTGATCTTCTTGACGAACCAGGCATATTTGTCCTCTTCTGTTGAAGGGCATTCCATGATGTCCGGAATGTGGCGGATTATCTGCGGGGGCATGCCTCCACAGATGTGTAAGTACCGCTGGTTCAGTGTTATGTTTTCTGTTTTGAACCAGCCTTCCAAGAGTGTCAACCACAAATCTACCTCATTGGGCAGAAATTCCGAGATCTCTATCCTCCGTCTATAGAAGTTGGGGTTTTGTCCTGGCTGCAATTGCAAAATTAGCATTATAGGTGCCAAGACTTCGGGTGTCAGCTGTGGCTGACTACTACCTCCCTGCGATGGTTAAGGATTTTCAGTTGGTGGTGGAACCATTGCTATGTCTTCTTGATGACAAGCGTATTCCACAGAACTACTTCCTTCCTTGCTGGTTGAAAACACAGGCTCCTGTGTTTGTAGGACAGGTGTTTTCGGGTCAGAACTTTGACTTAAAGTTCGACCACTTCTCAACATCTTAACTGCGAGTTCTTCTTTATTTATTACAGTTCCCAGTTGTGCTAATTCTGGGTGTTGAGGGCCTTCTTCAGTTTTTGGTAAATTTGTAGAGTGTCGAGTCAAAGTCGGGGGAGTTGGGGGATGAGTCCAACCTTCTTCCTCCAGGTCTACTGTCTTGTTTCTCCTTGTTTATATATTTTAAGGAGAGGGGTATAAATTCCCACTTCAGCAGACTCTACTTCGACGACCTAAAAGGTGTCTTAGTCTGCAAAAAAATATTTTTATTTGCCGAGCAAGCGAGTATCTCACCAGCGCACCGCGGCAAATTTTTGTAATAGCGCAACGCACCTCCAGACACCTCACGACGTAGCCAAAAATCACGTCGAGGTCACCACTGTGGAATACCTTGTCGTGAGAGATATTCTCACCAGAAGGAAATTCAACAGAATTTAAGCGTGTTCAGCCACTTTGTACGTAAGTACGGGTAAGCCAGAACCAGACAGAACACTGGCGATTTTAGAGCCGGTTCTAAGAGTTCATATACTGGTCTTGGCACTCGCACACAAACACACATATGTAAGGTAATACGTACGTTAGTGAGAATGGCCAGGTCATATCATCCCCTACTGAGATAAGATATGTCTGGCCGGTTCGTGTACAAATTGTGACGTCATCGTACCGTGTCACGATTCAGTACTCGTACATTACCTGCAAGTACATGCAGGTAATTACGATCAAACGAGTTTTGTGTGTTTAACGTCATGTAGACGAATAATTGGCTTGCCCTTTGGGGCGGCAACAGTCGTCGAGGGGTCCAAGCCCCTTTACCTCCTACCAGTGAGTCCCCACAGGAACTATAATCGAATTAAAAAATGTAAGGTTTGCTCGGGAGCTGCCACAAAATCTGCTTTCTGTAAAACAAATGAGCAAGTCAGGTTTTGATACTCTTTTTAGAGAGGAATCAGTTGAGGTCATGCAACGCTGCAGTGGAAAAATTGTAACCAGTGGTATTAGCGTGGACTCAGATTTGTACACGATTGATTTTTTGAAAATGTCAAGTCAATCATGCAATCTGACGTTGGAGGATGAATCAAGCCCACTGACTTTGTGGCATAGGCGTTTTGCTCATTTGAACATTAATGATGTTAAGTTGTTGTCAAACAGAGGTTTAATACCGAACGTTGACTCCAACCGCAGATTGTTGTGCAAACCCAGTGTTATGGGAAAACAGAGACGAAAACCGTTCCTGAGACATGAAAGAAAAACTAAAAAGCCTCTTGAATTGGTGCATACTGACCTCTGTGGTCCTATAAACTCCCCTTCATATAAAGGAGCGAAATATTTTATGACATTTATAGATGATTAATCCAATTTTTGTTGTGTGTACCTCCTAACGAGTAAAACGGAAGCGTTTACAAAATTTAGGGAATATCATGAAATGGTTTTGAATAAATTTGGATATAATGTAAAAAGACTCCGCTGTGATCGTGGCACAGAATACACAAACACAACCTTTCAGTCATATTGTGCTGAGAAGGGAATCATTTTTGAACCTACAGTTGGTGGCTGTCCCCAGCAGAATGGGAAGGCTGAGAGGATGAACAGGATACTTTGTGAGAGGGCGAGAACAATGTTATTTGAGAGTTGTCTTGACAAGATCTATTGGTCAGAAGCCATATTGTGCTCTGCCTACATAGTGAATAGATGTCCGACAAATAAGGACTTTGTACCCTTTGAGAGGTGGTTTGATGAAAAATATGATTACACAAAATTAAAGACTTTTGGATGCGACGCATATATGTTGTCATTCAAACACGATTCTAATAAATTTAAAAATAAAAGTGAGAAGTTGGTTATGGTAGGGTACTCTCCTTGTGGATACAAATTATTGGACACAAATGCAAAGGAAGTACGTCTGTCACAGGATGTTGAATTTTTTGAAAATAAAATAGGAAATAATAGTAATAAGTACACAAACTATGATAATATTTTTAATGAAGTTACAGAGTCTAACTTGGAGAATATAGAAGTAGACGGGGATTTAAATTTGGATTGTTTACCACAGGAGGTGACTGATCGTGATGGTACTGCAAATTATATATATGTTGCTGAGGATGGCATCGCTTTGACGTTTGAGGAGGCAATGGCTGCACCTGACAGTATGATGTGGAAAGAAGCTATTTCAGATGAAATTAAAGCTCTGGATTCCAATCAGACTTGGTAGGTGACCAAATGTCCAAAGGGCGCCCCCACCATCACATGTCGCTGGATATTTAATAAAAAATATGATAATGATAATAAAGTCCTGTATAAGGCCAGACTAGTTGTCAGAGGATGTCAGCAGAAGAAAGGCTTCAACTTTGATGAAGTTTATGCACCTGTTGCGAAACTTTCAACTGTTAGGACACTGTTGGCGGTTAGCAATAAATTAAAATTTTATATTGAACAGATAGACATATGTAGTACCTTTCTGAATGGTATTCTGTCGGAAGATGTATATCTTGAGATACCAGAAGGTATAGAAACACAAATAAATAAACACAATAATGTACTAAAATTAAATAAGTCAATTTATGGTCTGAAGCAGTCGCCTAAGGTGTGGAACAGATTGTTCAACAAATTCCTTGTCTCTCTTGGCTTCGAGCAAAGTAAGGCTGATGACTGTTTATACATATTCACAAATAAAAATAATAACTCAATAGCATATTTACTTACATACGTTGATGATGTCATAATTAGTTCCAATAATGAAACATTAATCACATTTTTAAAAAAGGAAATTAATAAAAGATTTAAATGTAAAGACCTGGGAAAAATTAATAAATATCTAGGATTAAACATTAATCACAATCGTGATGAAAGCATTCTGGAAATTGAGCAGAGAAATCTCATTGAGACTGTTGTGAAGCATTTTGGTGTTGAAAATTGTACACCTACCTACACACCTATTGACCCTAAACTCCAATTGGACAGGGATCTCAATGCGTGTGATAGTGTATTGAATAATGACTACCAACAGCTCGTGGGATGTCTAATGTACCTAATGCTAGGATCACGGCCTGATATTTGCTTTGCAATATTGTATTTTAGCCAATTTTCAGGTTATGCTACTGATGAACATTTTAGGTATTTACTCCGGGTTCTTAAATATTTAGTAACCACAAAAGACAAGATACTAACATTTAAAAACGAACATAATAATAATAATAACAATATTTTAGAAACATATTCTGATGCAGATTGGGGTAATTATGTGAATACAAGACGGTCAATCTCTGGATATTGTGTCTTTGTCTATGGCTCACTGATGTCCTGGTCCAGCAAAAAGCAGCCAACTGTAGCGTTATCTAGCGCCGAGAGTGAGCTTATTGCTATATGCGATGCCACTACTGAATCTATTTGGTTTAAATATTTGTTAGGTGATTTTTGCATTCAAATTAAAGACAAGGCCACGATTTATGAAGATAATCAGAGTTTTTTGGCTGTCCTGCATTCGGGTAAATGGAATACTCGCAGGTCCAAGCACGTTGACGTAAAATACAGTTTTGTATGCGATCATGTAAATTTAGACTTTAAATATTTGTACGTACCAACTTCGCGACAGTTGGGTGACGTTTTCACAAAGGGCTGCCCGAGGCCTAAATTTGTTGTTTTGCGAGATGTTAAAATTATTGTAACTTTTTGTATACGTTTACCATATATGTTAATATTTTTTCACATTGTAATTTTTGTTGTTTTTGACTTTTGTCATATTTGTGTAATGATCAATTTATTGTTTTATGTCGTTAATTTAGTAATTTGTTTATATTGACATATCGTATAATTATAATTTGAGGAGGCGTGTGAGAATGATAGCAAATTATATTATACGCTAGCCTATTATTCTCACATATAATTTGTTGTGGTAACACTGTTTTTTGTATTATTTGTAATCTGTGATTTTATGTTTGAAACCCAACTGTGATAATATATTTTTTTGTGCCTCTTGTCTTTCATCAAACGTTGATGAATTAACATCTCCACCATTTTTATGTGGAAATAAAAGTTTGTGAAAGTGAATATTTTTTGTTTTATATATGTGTTCGTAATATGTGTGTCTGATCTTCATTCGATGTCCTCAGTCAATTAAAGTCTTTCGTCGCTATTTTCATTCAGTTTAATCCGTTGATAATTACTATTTCTTCACAGTTCCTAACATATAATAAATAATAATATTTCATAAATATCTCTTTATTTTGTATTATATTAACAAACACACAAACCTCTTTCCAATCAGACAATTCAATGCATACATAACAAATATTAAAAAAAAAAAAAAAATTTATATATACAAATAATACATTAATCAACAGACAAAAATCCCATATTGACTTATACATGGAAGGTAGACTGGGAAAGACTTAGACTTCCCCCCCCCTGAGTATCGTGAATGACGGAGTCGTACACGATTCGATAACGATAATGTACGACAATATCATTATCTCAATGACATCATTGATCAACTCAATGATGTCAGTAGAACAGATCTATCAAAACGTTACCAACTTACACAAACACAGACAACACGGACAAGTTTGTTACGAGAAATAACGAACGACGTCATTCAGCTAATGGCGAAGAACGTGTGAACAACCACGTTATGTTTATTTATGTACTCACTACATGCACGAGACTTTC